>JAVTVY010015858.1:0-68564 GCA_036873755.1 Hanleya hanleyi
ACTGGTATAACTATAGCATTGTGCCAGGACGGAGGAAATTCTTCTCTATACCAAAGTCTATTGAATATACGTCATAGGATTTCTAGAGATGATTCGGGTAGATGTTTCAAAAGCTGATAATGAATATTATCAGGGTCTGCAGCAGAATCATGAGCTTTCGTGAGAGAAGCATGAAGTTCTTCAATTGTAAACGAAGCGTTATAGCCTTCATGGTTACCGGAAGTGAATTTAATTTCCTTTTTCTCTTTTCTTTTTTGGAAACTTTGAAATTTAGGTACATAATTTTCTGATGAAGAGTTTTTGGCAATTGTTTCTCCTAATTTATTTGCAATTTCTACTCTGTCAGTAATCACCTGATTTCCATCGTTGAGATGATGAACGCTGGACTTGGGAGCTTTTACCTTTTATTCTTTGAATCATATTCCAAACTTTTGTTATTGGAGTATGAGTATTTATCTTAGAAACATAATTTCTCCAAGAATCACGTTTGTTCTGTTTCATGGTTCTACGAGCTTTAGCTCTTGTAACTCTGAGATCTTTCAAATTTTCAGGATTATGATGTCGGCGAAAATATCGTTCAGTCTTCTTCCTACATTTTCTTGCTTCTTTACAGTCATCATTAAACCAAGGTTTCTTAATATGTGCAACTCCTGAAGATGTGGGAATGGTTTGGTTGGCAGTTTCTATCAGCATATCTGAGAATAGCTGTATAGGATCTGAAACATCAGCGAAGGAGACTGATTGCAGTTTTTGTGAACAAAGCTTTTCAAACTCGGGCCAGTTTGCTTTCTTAAAATTAAACCTTGTGAAATGAGGGTCATCAGCTGAATGAACAGCTTTTAGGACAGTGGGAAAGTGATCACTTCCACAAAGGTCATCATGAACAGACCAAGAAAATTCTTCAAGAATAGGAAGGTCGCAAAGTGAGATATCCAATACTGAATAGGTTCCATGAGCCGAAGACAAATGTGTATAAGAACCATCATTAAAAACACACAACGAATTATTTGATATAAAATTTTCGAGAATTTTACCTTTACAATTGTCTTCGTTATCCCAGAGGATGTTACGACCGTTAAAATCATCCATCAATAAACAAGGTTTCGGGAGCTGATCGTAAAGATCTTGAAGTTCATTTAGCCGGAGACTACCAGAAGAAGGTATGTACACCGTGCATAATGTGAAAACAGAATTCAAGGTAATACGAACTGCTGCAGCTTGTAAATCTGTCACTAAATCAACAGGACTGTGTAAAACACCCATTTTAACCAATATTGAGGAACCACCAGTAGCTTTTCCATTTTCGTCTAAAGCGTAGGAATGAAAAGGTGTGTATTGGCGAAATTTAAATTTATCTTTATCGGCTTTCTTCAGAAAGGTCTCGTTGAGACAAAAAGCTGATGGTTCATAATCTTGAGTTAATAATTGGAGTTCATTCAAATTTGGCCAAACTCCTCTGCAATTCCACTGAACGATAGTTGGTGGCTGAGCCATCTTTAGTCCGTATATAGGAATAAAACATAAAGCTGTCCAAGCTAAGATATATAAGGTTAGCTTAGCCATTATGTACGTTTTATTTTGGGTAATTCTTTTTGACCTTTCTTATCTTTTTTCCTTTGTTCTCTCTTGTCTTTTTTATTTTCCGTCCTACAAACTTCTTTCTGTCTCTCTTGTCCCAACAAGTCCTTCGACCTTTGGTTCAAGGAAGACTCACCCTTTAGCGGACGATCACTACACTCCTGATACTCCTCATCGGAAAGAAGATTGAGTGTATCGCTGGTAGGAGTTGGAGTAGCATCGACCACCTTAGGCCCCCCGGCGGACTCGATATCCATGGAATTCTCTTCATTCTTCTTTTTCTGATTCGAGGTAGCTTTATTATTACCAGACTGCTGACTACTTTCTTTTTCTGCGAACTCCTTCATTACTTCCTCGTTTGGTGTGAAGTTTACATCTACACCGAAGTGAATAGGATTAATGGAGGAATCCACAGGTGCATTCTGACTCGAAACACTATCAGTGTCCGGCAAGTTGTTACTCTTCAATTCAACTTCCGGAATTAATACTATGTTATCTCTTTCAGTCTGATCAGAAATCTGATCACCTGACTTGACTTCTACATCATCGCAAACTTCACTCTCACTGACATCTCTATCTCCCGAATTACAACCTTCATCCATCGCGTCATCGAGACACTCGTAGCGGTTTGGAGTTTTCTCATTGCTTCCGGCCGAGTCTATCTTCTGATGACGTTCAGTGGCCTTACCATTACGGCCTACAGTCTTCCATGCATCTTTATAGTGCTGTTGTTTAAGCCGGATAGCCTCGGCGGAAAGATCTTTAACTCCTGCAGCCGGAACAAAGCGAGAATTCAACAAATCATCTCTTCTGTCATTAGCTGCGTTATCTTCAGGAACCTGTTTGGCCTTTGGACAGGTTTTTTTCAAGTGTACTTCCTTTATTTTTCAAAGGACACTTCCAGTTCATGTGATTTTCTGATCCACAAGTATAACATGTTTTTACTTGACCGTTATACCATACAGGAAGTCTCATACCTCCAATCAAAATAGAAGAAGGAAGTTCACGTTTGAATTTCGTCATCCAAATTCTTCGAACTCCCGTTTCAAACTGTCTATCAAACGAGTAGAACTCCTTTTGTAAAGAGAGAACATCCCCATAAAACTCAAAAGCACGTTTGATCTCAGAATCTGGGAAATCGCATGGTTCTTTCATTTTTACCAGCAATTTCCCTGGATCTATTTCCTCAAAATAGCCACGTTGATCTCCAACGCGAATACCTTCCAGCACTAGGCGAGTTTTGGTATTCTCATTTGCTACTGTGAGGTTCCACAAGGTATTTGATACCTGTACTAGACCCTTAAGAATTTTCGGTCCTGATCCAACAGTGTCTTTTAATGTGCGATATATATCAGCCGGATCTGCTCTCTCTAGACCGTGAAGTTTTAGGCCCAGTGACCTATTAAACTTGCTAAATGCCATAGTGTGAAAAAAGTCCACAAGGGAATCTTAATACAAACTACAAATAGTGACACACACAAACCTCAGTAGTGTGCCTCCCCTCAGAGTAAACATCGCCTACCCCCCTGAGGGAGCCCCACTCTGAAGTCAAATGTGAAAACTATACAACAATACACTCTCTCTGAACCTTGTCCCGGCCGAACAATAGCCCAGTTCTAAATCGGGCCCGTTGCTAGGTGATCCCGAGGAACAAAAGAACAGAGAACAAAAGACTCGCTCAAACGTTTACTCTGAGGGCTAGCCTTCAGTGTACACTAATATGTACATGTATTTAACCTAGTTAATATACGCAGATATGTGTAAATCGACCTAAGCCAAACTGAACGAAAAACGAACTATAAACTTTGTCAAGCCAACAAGGTTAATATATATATAGCAACAAACATACGAAATATTTACAGACCGCGAACAAACAGAGGCGAGGGAGACAGAAAAAACCCCACCGACCCTCTCGGTCACAAAGACCGAGACGGTAGTAATGGCAGGTCTCTGCCTTCCCAAACCAGGCCAAACTGGCTAAGTCAGAAAACCGCCCTGAATAGCAAAAACCGAGAAATAATTCTAAACTTTCACCACAGGTATTTGTCAAAAGTATTCACAAAATATATTACACAGAAATCAGAGCTAATATCAGCTGAAATACGCAGAAATAGACAAATTTCTCAGAGCGAAGTGAAAACACGTCCGACTCCCAATCTCTCTACATCCGGGCTCCCCAAACCGGTGAGTAAACATGTCATTGTTTTATCGGATCAGAATCGAGCCGTTTCAGGGCTCCACAGGTCAACCGCTGTAATCAAAATGGCCGTGAGATATGACTGTGATATGGACATAATAGACATCAGCATATTAAACAAGGACGTATACCAGTCACATCATATTGGATTAGGTGTACCATGGCTAACTTCGAGGCATTGTGTTATTTTTGCCCTAGCCGGAGCGAGTTGAGGCCTATCTATATATATCCCTTCCCAGCTAAATATTTGTCGTACTCTCTGAGCGCTTGACTTCCCTCAATATATATTGGGGTGAAGCTTTGTGAGTAAATGTAAAAAAAACTAGAATGGTCTGATGACGTCATATTCATCATATTCTATTAATGCATTTTGGACTTGATATTTCTGTCAGGTTAGAGATTTTGTTCTCTATATTCCTCGCAATATATACATAATACATTAAAATAATAAATGTATGAAGTGAAATAAAATAATTTCGGGTACTTTCGTCCATTAAAGGCGACACATTTGAAGAAAAACTTCGAAAACGCAACCTTTCCGCCATTTTGAATTTGCCCGGATTGGGATAACCGCAGTGTACTAGGTTATACATTCACAGAATTTTTCTGCGGAAATAACATAGATAAAATAATTGGAAGACTTCACCAATAATGAATGTAGTGTATGTGGTTGCTATTACATCATCGGAGAGTCCCTACTGAATTTATTTTACATTTCCTGGGCGCACTTCACCCGAAGCTGTTATTTGAATTTCTTTTTTTTAGTTCCTTACCCCAAAGAGTGAGCCAAGTAAGGCAAATGCACCCAGAAAAAAAAAGCCCAGTCATAATATAATGCTTCTTGACTTCAAGCCCAGGTTAGATTATTTTGCGAGCAATTCTAGCAATGAAAACGACTCCGTTCTGTTTACGCGGTATTGATTTGCTGATTTGTATGGGACGCGGAAATGGCAATAGCACACTGTACCTTTTCCAGTTTAGGCGCGGTTCATTTCCAATATCTACTCTCTACCATCACAATGATGTACCACTTAGTCATATTGACACACTATCGACTCTTAATCAGGGAATGCACTTCAGGTATTTTGTTCTCTTTTCGCTGTGGCAGAACTCTATTGAGGAGTTCATTCGGGCTAAGCGATCGCACCGTTGCATCGTGGGACAACCAGACATCTTATTGATTAATGTATCAGTTGCAAGAGATCGCTACCGCAGTTTACAAGCATTAGCGAATATGGACTCTAGCGTACCTGCGCTCTCTTGCGCTGAGTGTCCAGTAAACATATCGAGAAGATAGTTTAGGAAATTAATTCTTGTGAAAGTTTATGCAAATGTTGTCACAACGTGCATTCCTATACACAGGTCCAGATTTCACATATCTGAAAAGCTCAGTTAGGAGAAGAGTACTGGATTTTCAACCAACAGCGTATAGTTATGTCAATGGGTAGAAATTGTGCACCACTGGTGGCAGATCTATATCTGTTAATGTGACCGTATGCAGAAATTGTGCACCACTGGTGGCAGATCTATATCTGTTAATGTGACCGTATGCAGAAATTGTGCACCACTGGTGGCAGATCTATATCTGTTAATGTGACCGTATGCAGAAATTGTGCACCACTGGTGGCAGATCTATATCTGTTAATGTGACCGTATGCAGAAATTTCCAAAAGATAACCATTTCAAAGACGGTTCCTTCTCATTAACCACCAAACACTATGTAGACAATCTCCTAGCACTGGATACTACCTATATTAGCGACGCTGTGAAGGATATCCCCACAATCTCCCCTGTTCATTGAATGAGTGAGTGAGTGAATAGGATTTAACTGCACTTAACTGAGAGCCCAGATGGAACATAATATCTGGACTTATACCTTTACAATAATAATCAGGGCTTTCTCATCGACTCTAGACAAGAGAGATTACAATTTTGACATATTAACCTACCCATTTATGGATAGCGTTTCTGCACCTGCATAAGGCGTTACATATCTTGCCTGGTAACATTTGCTAGATCTTGTGCAGACTGCGGCGATTTTAATAAAAGCAACAAAAGATTACTGCAGAAACTTGACAAACAGGTCTATGCCACCAAACGTCTCCATTTATCTTGAGCCGATTTCGTGCCCTTTGTCATTGATATATTCAAAACGGTAATCATACGGATGTGATTTAACAAAAACCGTGCATTTTCGGCGTATTGATTTAAATGTTTTGTGTTTCTGCATACAAGTGCCCAACACATTTTCCTTTCACAACAGATACTTATGCATAAACAAGAACTTCGAGAAATTTGATCGCGTTTTTATAACGTGGCGCTACTGTGACAATATCAGAGCGACTGTGCTTCATTTTCTGGTTGAGGGATGCGAAGGTTCAACACACTGACCCAATGGGTAAGAACATATTTAGGATGAGAACCCCACATAAGGCTTCTGTACACCACGAACATTCAGACATTGTATAGAACTGGGATTTTGAAAAATCATGGCTAAACCGAACTGAATCTATGTATGTGGTGTATTTATATGTAGGAAGTTGTTACTCCTGACTAAAATGAAATAGTTTCATGGATTTGGTGTATCTCCATGAAGAAATCTGTTAAACATGGCTAACCTTGAATTGATCATTGTATTGGTGAATCTGTTAAGCATGACTAACCGGAGATGGATCCATGTCTTTGGTTCATCTTCATATAACAAGTTGTTTAGCATGGCTGACCTGAAATGGATCTATGCATTTGGTGTTTCTCCATGTAGGAAGCTGTTATAAGCATGACTAATCGCATATCAATCCAAATGTTTGGTATATCTCCATGTAGCAATTTGTTCAGCATGGCTGACCTGAAATGGATCCATGTATTTGGTGTATCTCCATGTAGGAAGCTGTTGAAGTGCACCTTAAGGCATGGTAGGGCATTGGCTTGGATTGGGTTTACCTGGGCCCTCCGCCGTGGTAGTGTGAAGAGAGATCATGCAAGAACACTTCAAGCAAATTGTATGGTATATTCTTTAATTTATCGCTATATTTTCTCCAGCAAACTGGGAAGTCTAGATTATGACTGCCCTTCAGGTCGGCGAGGTACATGTAAGACATGTCCCGTTAATTAAAATGATTGCCATGCAAATGCCATAAAACTTCCCTGAAATCAATTACGAAGGTGTGTTTAAGCATAAGCCTGCCAGATGGCTGTCAATCATAAGGAGGATTACGAACAATCGCATTGACATTTTCCTAAATGTTCACAGGCGAAATTTATTCGAAGTTACTATGCTGGCATTTTGAAATTGTTGTTTCGAAAGGGGAAAACATGACATGGGTTCGATATAATACCGCATCATACTGACGTATCATGAATTGATTGTCCTTGACACGAGCTTTGTATTAAGGCCACCTCTGCGATGAACATACCTCCTCTGCAAAACGATTTATAAGCAAATCAGCTTTGGATAGTAAGTGCATTAATGAAACAGCATCGATAATGAAAAGAATATTGCATGGAACCGTGATGTTTATTGTTAAAGGCAAAGGATGACTGTGTTTCTGGAGTAATTTACACCAACAGGATCGAAGGCAATGCCGTTCTATCTCATGACGTCATTTCATTTCAAGAAAGAGGCAGAAACAATATCTAACAATGGTCCGTTGTTCCATTCAATGCCGTTCCCATTCGGTCATCCTTGCATATGTATATATATAAAATTTCTGTCGAATATTTAATGAAATTTCAGTTATTTATATTCCCATATTATTCTTATTTAACCGGTTCCACGATCAATCAGAGGTGAAAACTAGGGTCATAATTTTCAAAGATTATGCTATCTAGCGATAGAAAAGACAGAACATTTGATTCGCGCCTAATTCAACATATTGTTTATTTATAAATATTCCCTGTACAGGCATCAGACGTTACAACACATATAAGGGAAGTGGGAAGAGGTACCGACATACTGACAGAGCCACATGACTTCACAGTATAGTCTGCTGGTTAACATATTCTAAAGCACATATCAAGAATCTAACGATTCGTGATATGTGTTGTATCTCAGGTACGCTTTTATTGTATCTGTTCATGTGGAAACTGGGATGACTAGCACCGGCATAAGCGGTATTAGATACAAATCTAGAGCTATGATGGAAACGTGTCCGATCCAACATCGAGTATCCATAATTCTCACATAACTCTAGTGGAATAATCGAAATGTGTTTTTGTATTATCTTACAATATTAAAAGTATGCTTTGTAGGGAACTTTGGATACGACTTTGCAATTCGTTTGTGTCTGAGCAATGTATCTGTGTCCAAAGAGATTAACGTTATCGCTTAATATTACGCCAATATATGATTCGTTGGGAGTAATCATCCAGATATACGAGGTAATAATATTTAGTATGCACCGACAATATTATAACGAGAGCAATATGTCAACTGAGAGAGAGGTCGAGTAATAGATTATATCGCTTGTACAGGTGTTACAAGAAAAGAATGTCACCTTCTGCGTTATTACGATATGATGAAGTTGACACAACTTATATTGATTAATGATCGCAATTATGAACATACAGAGAATTGTGGATGAGCGCCACCTTCAGTTGTTCGTGAATAGCACGTGCTTCCAGTATTCTATTACGCGAGGTAAAGGAGCTCGAGGCCTAAGATGTGGGTCACGTTGCTGAGATGTGTTGTTTGATGGGTCGTGTAATAGAATAAGCGATAAGCATGCCTTTTGCTATCTTTTCTCCAGTACGAAAACATCAGCTTGGAAGCAGCGAACATATTTCTTCACTTGGAGGTTCATTCCATCGATCAGGAGAAGCAGACACACCGTGCCGTTGAATACGTATACCATGTTTCATAATATTATCCACAGCGTTCAACCTCTGTAGCAGGAAGTGCTCCTGGACATTATCAAGTGTGAGAACACACAAGACAACGAATGCCGTCTAACGTCTTGCATCAACCAGTCTTGACGTATGACTTGTTTGAACAACGTGCCCCCGAATCTTTCACGCCTGTTGTTATAGATTTAATTCCATTCCAGTCGTTCCTTGTGTTCTCCGATTTCTGGAAAGACCATGTTTATGGTATAATTTAAATAGTTCGGGAGACTTAAAATTCCAAATACACACGTATTCATTGGGCCATGTTGAGCGAATATTCATAGCCTTGAGATCCATATATGCAAACTAAAGCATGACTATGTCATTACAAATACATGACCTGTTTTCGGGATACATCGTATTGAGGAATGTTTTCCGTCAAAATAGAAATGACGAAGGACAGAACCGGCAAACTATCAGCTCTATAGTCATCGCTGTATTAAGCGTTGTAGAGAGACGGTTTAGACACGATTTTGTTGCACCCGCATTGGTCCGGTATCCAAACTTACCTTAAACATACGATATATGGAAAGTTTAAGGAGACATTGGGTTTTATCGAGCAAGCCTTGGATGTGAATTGATAAGTGTTCCTTAATCCACCTATTCTCCAACCTATCACCCTCATCAATTCCACTAGCAATAGAAGTGTTGCGGACTTTGTTTTCAAAATAGTCTGTATTCTCGCAATGTATGCGTCAGACTCATCACTGCAGCAGTGATCTGCATGGGAAGAATGGTCTCAAACACAATTGATAGTCCTTTCGTATATCCCTGTTATGTTTGCATTATCTACAGGTTGTAGCGAACTGTAATTGTAAAATCACAATTCGTTAGTGCCTTCTCAATGTAGTAGCCTAATAGAATGGAACTTCAGGGCTTCGGGCAATGTATTTGCGCCAAATGTAATTATCGCATCTTAACTAGACTGAGACTCAAGGCAGCGTATCCGTGTAGGATTCAATTATTGGCAGTACTGTTCGCCGCCTGTGTCATCAAGGTCCGGGAGATGTAAACCAATTATCCGTATCTGTAATTCTCAAATGGGACCAATATGTACAAGTTAGAGAGAGGTCGAGTGATAGATTATATCATTCACGCTGGGGAGCTGTGGTGTTGATAGAACACAACAACTCCGTCGCGTTCCGAGTTATTGAGATTTAATCAAAGTTAACTCAATTTGTATTGATTTCCATCTTTATCTCCAAAGTTGTAAAGATTCGGGGATCAGATTAACGACTGTTCTTAGCATCCTTCGAACAGCACGCACCACAACCTTGACATATGCAGGAATTCCAGGAACTACTGTTGAAGCACTGTGGGAGAATGATCCTAGGTATCACGCTCAGGAAGGTTTGGTCGATACTACGTTTAGGAGACTGTTGTCCAAAAGTTAGATGAACAAGGAGCTTAATATCACTCACGCTTCTGCTACTGCGAGTATTGTTTCAGAACGCCTATATGAAGCAGGATCTGCGCGCATGATTATAGATTGTTGAAGTGAGCCATTACTACAAGGCATATGTACGGATTTGTAATTGAAGGAAAGCAGCCGGCCTATCACTATTCGTGTACGTTGATGATTGGAAAAGACTATGTGTCTTAGTCACAATTCAACAACATCTGTTGTCGGTGTAATCAGAAGTGATGCCGTATACAAACAACTGAACTGAGACATTGTCATTGTACTCTTCAACAAATTAATTCGGTCAGAATTTATGGATATTATATTCAGCCTTTGGACATACGCGTATTAAAATAATAAAGTTACGCCAATGCCGCGCAAAATGTACTAATAGCTTATCTTGAGAAACTTTCATTACCAAATGATCACTTCAGGGTCGTCCCCAAGTCACGGTGAAACTGGTCAGATTGCTTTAGCCGATTTCAATTCCCCACTAAAACTAATCTAGATATTCCGCTACACAAACTAAACCCATCAACCGTAATTATACAGCTGATCAATAACGCGTCTCTATTCTATTATAGACTTAAGTCTCACTGTGTAACCAGCCACTCGCTACTGATGCACATTGGCAAAGCGAGCTAAACTCCCAAGTACGAATCTCCTGATGGAACGGATGTGATACGGCGACCCCTGGATGCGTGTACGTTTGGGACTCGAAATGTGTATGTTTTTTCTTGGATACAGCTAGCGGTTTGTGGGAATATTTACCAATTCTTCCTCCCGATCCGCATACCCGTGACCCACACACCTGGCACGCTAGAAAGGTAAGGAGAACTTTCAAATGTATTGAATATACTTGGGTGTAGTAAGGGTTGACATACCTTTATATTTTGACATATTCACCAACCCCAATGAGCATTGCTCATAGATTTCCAGATTCGAGCTGTGGATCAATGGTACCTTTAATCACAATCAGAATTCAGTTAAAGAGAACTACTGCAGGAGGTCTTCCTCAAACGGTTTTATTGGTTCCGGTTTGAGTATCGATAAATAGTTTTCTTTCAACCACATTTGTTTTTTGTCACTTCTTCGTTTGAAAAAAGATTGATCGCCAATCAGCTTAATGCCAAATGGAAAGAAAGTTTTTCTATCACACAGTTAATATTAAGACCTCACCAATTGCAGCCTTCCCCATACGTTTCGCAAAAGATTGCAGCAGGTATATGACATGTTGCGAATACGTGAGACATGAATGGAACTTTCTGCATTATTTTGAGCCTGAGAATAATCTCCCCATGGCGACATCATCAATGCTCATTTGTGTACACAGGTTGTATCGAATATCAAATTCATTTCCCTTTGGAATTCCCATCCCCACATCCAGATGAATATACCGTATTAAGCATATATTGTCTTACATGTAATGTCCAATTTATATCTATGCCTCTGTACCATCTCGGTTTGTAATTTCGCATTCTGTTCTTCATCAAAACGCTTCGTCCGTAGGATATTGGACCTTCCAACACCAATTACTGTTTGTTGAGTTTAAGTTCCGATTCTTATTCCAGTCACAATTTTTAGGTAAAGACAGATTATGAAAACACTGAACACACGGTTCAGGTAATAATGAATACAGCAATCGATCATCCTTTAATAATGATCGCTGGGCGAGACCACGTAATCATGATAAACGGGATACATTTGGTTTTATTGACTAGATCGATAATGATAGCCTAGTCTGAACGAACTTGGTGATTTATAGAATATATGGTTGATCCGCGATAATATCTATGTATTAGATCATAATTAGGAAATGTAATTAACCGAGAAACACATGTGCTACATAACACACAATTGCCGATACAATGTATGATATTTAGCCCAACCCATAATACTGGTAGCTGACGGTAGAATATTCATTATTGCCGCGAATGCATTTTATGCTGTCTCTTGATACAATCTCCATTCTCAGTGTGGGGGACTGGATGCGAATTGAAAGTGAGTCATATTGATGAAGTATTCCGCCATAATCGGTAAACAATCATGAACTAGGGAGAATAGGGTGACATTGACATCATATTTGCCAATCTCGTCATCGAAGCGACCACTTTGTATTTGTTTTACATTTTCTGGCAGAGCTTGACCCAAAATCTGATAGAGTTTGGCCCAAGAGTTTATTGTGGTAAGTTTAAGCTCTCTAGCTGAAGGGATAAGATAAATATTTGGGGGGAGGAGACGAAATGGCCCTTCAGGCCTTGACAGGTCCCAAAAAGTCCAGACCAGATCGGGACAATACGTTTATTCACATCGGAAACACAAAATTGCGCGATTAAAATTGTTAACCGCCTTCTAGTAAAATGACGTCATTGTGATCTCATCCTAATGGTAATTTTTTCTTTGACTGTTTTACATTTTCTGGTGGGCGCAATGATACAGTGTGGTCAGTTTCTGCTCTCTTGTGTTAGGAATACCACAGTAAGCCTATTTTCCCACTGTGACCTTATCCGATAGAGATATTTTTTTCTTGTCTTCTCATACCTGAATAGATAGGCAGGATTTTTACAGCTACTGACTGAATTTATTATGAGTATTTAAAGTGTCGGAACTCAAGTGGATAGATAAAATCTCAATAGATATAATCTCAATAGTCAGAGCGAATACTAATGTACACAGGTCACTCTTCCATTCTCGAATCAAATGATGCATTATTCACGAAACCGTCTAATAGTTTATTAACAATATTGTGTTTTGTTTCTCCTTTTATCGCTTTAGTACAACTTACAGATGTTTCAGAATGTGTTTCTCCATTTAATATGAAAAAGCGAAAGGCTAATTGCGTCAGTTCTTATTATATTCAATACGAAATAGTTGAGCTACATCAAAATTATTCGAGTACAAACTATTTGGTAGCTTTCCGAAGTTTTATCGTTGTCGAGAAAGTATTTCGATAATGGTGTGCAGATTCAGTTAGAAAACGCGATTGGAGTATGTGACATAAATACGTCGGAGCAACTTGTCGTAACGACATGATAGTTAACTAAGGAGAAGTTATTGATTTTAAAGTTCAGCCAGTAGTGTTAGACTGTTCCTTTCTAGGTTCATGTAATAATGCACGAGGTGATGAAAAGTTTGAACAGCCAGTCAGTAAAAAAGTTATCGTATTCAGTTCGATTTTAAACTATTTCAATTTTTTCTGCTGCAAGAAGCTAGACTGTATTCATGTCTGTGCTTAAAGTTGGAAATATATCAGCCTTTTACTTGGATTATTGACTCCGGAATAATGTGCCTACCAACAATGTTCAACTGCAAACACGACGCACCATTACCAAAAATTAATATCATTATATTGGAGGAAACTACAGATAGTCCACACGAAACAAATCATATCTGTACCTATACCTTTATCAGAATGATACTGGCAAGATCTATGGCGTTACGTTTCGTAACTTGTGCCTAATCCGGGAATAGGGTTCGTATGAACAAGTGTACTTCAGGACACTCATGGCGCAGGCACAATCAAAGCGTGACTGAGATACATCATTTTCCTACTGATCAGCGATACGGATTTGATATTTTTGGAACATCATGATGTCTTGCTGGCACCATTGAAAACTGTTGACCGCTTCTCTCTGGCAGGAAACTAGCCTATGTTTATGTATACTATGGCTGTCTTCTTCAATTTGGCGCTAATGCTCTTATATGGAGTATGGAATAGGTCTTTGGATTATGGACGCGGATATTCTCTAATGGACGACGACTGAATTATCAATGGCGGACCAGACGCTTGTAATCAGAGTTTTCTCTCACGTCGACTCGATAAGATGGACGACTACAAGTTTGACATAGTTATTCATCAGGGTTTTTTTTATAGAAAATTTCCTTTAGGACCTGCATATACGGCGTACAAATATCTCGGTTTGTAGCATGTATTAAATCACGTGTAGACTGTGCAGATTTTAATCAAAATCACAGAATATTACTGTAGAAGTTTTTCAAGCAAAATTATGCCATCAATCGCCTCCATTCAAAGTTTCTCAAATTATGTGATAAATACCGTTCACTGACGGCAACGTACGTTCGCAGATTGCAAAATCTCTGATAACCTGTGTCTGATTCAGCTTAACCCGAGCTTAGGTGCCGTTTGAACATAATTTGTTTTACACATCCTGACGGTGTTCAAATGAACAGAGACAATCAACGCGCACTGGAAATGAATCGAAACTTCATTTGGTTGAAGAACTAGAATTCCTGGACTTACGAAAGGCCACTCCATGTTTTAGATTGGCACAGATACAGTTGCTGCATGATTTATTAGAGCCTGGACCGATCAATCTGTGATTGCAGATATGCATTATGATCAGTTACGGAGAATTATTTTCTCTTTTAGGATATAATTCTTACTACTTCTACCACAATGCAACACCTGTGCAACCAATACTGGCTTCGCCAATAATAAATTCACGAGTGTCCAGTTTGCAATTATCATTTTGCCTTTTGCCTATTGTGAACAGCTGGGAAAAATATATTTCTGATGCTGGGGAATGGTTTCAAATTGTATCAATTCAATATGACATGACAATGTGGTTTGGATTTTAGCACCAATGAAGAAATTTGTACATATGAAAATATAAGTAAAACAAACAGAAGAGTTAGCGAGTGTGTATTTTTGAGAAACTTTTAACAATGCAGAACATTTTTTGTTGCCCTTGTTTGATTGACGTAACTTGGTGTGATCGGATAGCCATGGCAACCACATTCTCACTTACCGATTTTAAGTACCATGAAACAAGCTAATCTGCTCCATCTGTCTTTCGACAAAAGAAGATTTTCGCTGCCTTATTGTGTGATTTACTAGTTGTTGGCGGCCTTCCACCGCTCAGCACGTTTCATCATTATATCTGTCAGCTAAAAAAGTTTTTTATAAAGGAAAACATTTGACTTCATACCAGTCTTTCATGCCATTATCACGACGCTCGTTGACAATAAACTTGGAAATTACGTATATCAACCAGTCCGAAATTCGCAAATAATTATTGTCAGTCTGTTTAAACTTTTCCGTATCCTCAAACAAACGAATTTTCGTTTCACTTGCAGATTTTTAATATTGACATTGTTTTACGTATTATAAGTAGCAGGCCTCCTATTGCTGTCAGTTGATGTATTAGTGAATCCAGTGCCATCATGTGAATTATCCACAGCAAACGGACGTTTCCTCGCTTTGCGGTGTTTCCCAGTAAATTTGTGACACGATCTAATCTTTTGTGAAGGCATATTGTTCGCGGATGGTCGAATAGCATACTGCTGGCTCCTACCCGCTGGTCTGGAAAGAAAAAAAAATACGCAGCATCATTGGATATCGCTTCGATTGGTCAAGGACATCGTCACATATTCAAGCAGATTCATCGAATGGAAATACAGTGCATACATTAAAGTTTTTTCGAAGTAAAAACGGACCTTAGTTTGGCATTCACATCCAACGAAACTCGCTTTTCGCTATAACGAAGGCATGACTCTCTATTGCGAATGCCGATTTGATTGACCATTCACGGGTGAATAATCAAAATATGATGACGTAATGTTTACAGTAACTGAAATGGAAGGGCAATTTGGGTTTGAAAAACCTCAAATAGTGGACATTTGGCAGCAATAATCGCGAATTGCACTGCGATAAAACAAAGTTTTTCTCAATTTTATTTCTGCTGTTGTTTGTTTTTGACTTGTTACTATCAAATTGAAAATATCTTGCCACTGAACAAGATTTTCAAGCATAACCATTTGATGAAACATTGATTTTCAAACACTTCCAAGGCCTAGAAAATGGAAATGAAAATTTCAAGCACTAGCAGGGTTTCCTAGCTCCGGTATACGAGGTCTTTCGATTCTCATCTATGAATTCCTTCCGGCGCAATGGAGAGTGTACTCTTCACGTTACCGGTGAACTTTCAGAAACTGCTTTCAGTGGTCGAGGATTGGCATGAAAACGAACCATCCTCAAGAACGTATTCACAGCCTTATATTTGGGCAGGCCTGTGCAATAGCCCATTTCACAGCCCAACCTCTGCGCAAATGTTCTTGCTAAATGGGTTTCAAACTTCCGGTTAGATTGTAGATAAACAATTTGGGCTTGAAAAACACACTTTCATTCACTGAGATAGACCACATTCACCCTCAAGCTAGTTCAATCCTCCTGTGCATTTATCCAGGAGTTTCAAATCTGAATTCTGTTTCGTTCTCTCGGAAATTTCTGGAAACCAAGCACGACTGGACCGTAGGTTAAACCCATTCCCGTAAGCCTCCTCCCCTTTGCGGTGGCCTTAATAATGGCTAGAGATTAGGATGGTATGTATAGAACATTATCATATCTTACTGACATCACTGGAACTACTCCCTTGTAGGAAACCATATCGTGTTTTTATTAGTTTTACTTCATAAACATTCGGAATTGATGCCAACTGTCGTACTTAATTGACTCGGATATTCTTTCATGAAAGAAGACTGAATGCCGGATCTGACGCTTGCTATTTACGAAAGCTCATATTGCTCAGGCTCATGTTACGTATGTTCATGTTGCTCAATTCTGCGGAGTTTTTACGTACCTGGTATTAATATTACCTATTTAATGGGTGTTCCGTGTCTATCAAATGAACGAAGGACATTTGATGGTCAGGGTTGCCCTTGGTCTGAAAGCGCAGAAATGAGACCTGGAAAACTTCTATTTGGGAACAACTGAGTTAATTTGGAACGGGATGGGGACAGCTCCTTTAGCTGGACGTATTGTTTGCTCAGCAGTTTTCACTTGATTGTCGCCCGAGACATGTGTGCCAGTAAGTTTCCTCGCGGTCACAAGGCAGCATTTTCTAAGATCATTTGCATCATACCCAGTGGCACATTATCCGTGAGGTGATTGCGTTACCCCTACACCTTTCTCATCCCCTTAAATGGACACCATTTATAAAATCATATCACCACAGATGGATGCTCCAACTCGCGGACGCACGGATCCTCTATCATAGATGAACATTCTGTCAATTTCGTTTGTCGATTAACGCCTTGTTTTCGGAGCATCACTTCTGGAAAAGTGCTGCAGAAAGATACATTTCCATTACAACGTCGTTCTGTGACGTTGTGCAACAATTCGATTTCCATTAAAATGTCGTGCTGTTTAAGATCACTGAACAGTTACCCTTTAAGACTGGCTGGATTGACATTTTCATCTAGTGTAGCTGAAAGAAGATGTAGCAGTTCTACAAAATAAAAGAGAATCGTTACAAATATCCGTATTTTATGGAAGAGTGCACTTCTGGTATTCCGTATTCACTTCTAATTTATTTTTGCCAGCAGAGTATTCTCCTCGTGGTGGACGGGTCTTCTCTCCACCCGTGGTAATAATGAGCAAAAAGGAAGGAAGTCATCAATTTTACTCTCATCCAAAGAGTAAATGTTTATTAAATAAAGTGCACGTGCGGCATTCATAACAAATCATTTGATTACGTCCTCAATTGCTCGATTTTTGTGAAACCACAGCTATAGGGCAAAAACAACAAATGCTGGCATTTTCAATATGATACACTTTGAAACTGTTCAGTGCCCAAAACCCACGTTTATAAGTACTTCAACCTGAATAGTTCCAAACTGATTATGTGAACCCTACTCATTTAAAATTGACACCGGACTATTTAATTAGACTTGTTTATTTCACTACAAATACGCACCCATGAGATATTATTTACAACAACAACATAACGAAAAGCATCGATAGGCATAGTTCCATAGTTGGCACAATTGTGTTGATTAAAAAAATACTACGAAATGGCCATTCTGATGGGAAACTGCGGCTTACTGTTCAGTGAATCCTCCTCTCGCAACATCGTACTGCGATGCTACGCCACAGTCGGGCTGATAACAGTGTCTCAGACAGAGGCAGAAACGCACCGACAGACGGACGGCTCCGTTTATATGATAGATTTTGCAAGGTTTTTTTTGCAGCTGGGCAGAGTATTGCATGGACGATGAGGACATTATACAGAAACTTATATGCTGGAGATTTGGATGAAATAACTGGTTTCCTGGCGAATATATCCAGGGTTATACTGAATCTTGATGGATTGCTTGTTTAAGCAATGCTCATGTAGACTTTATGCAAACTTTGCCAGTCCGTACCTATATGAAAAACTAAATATAGGCGTTTTTCTCATGAATATAGGCATGATATAGCAACAGTTCCCTCTAGCATTCTATTTTATTGTAATCTTCTGCTATAGCACTGATGAATGTCTGCATATAAGAGTCGACATTATTTTTCCGTTTTATTTTTACTCATAACTCTGAACTCAGTGTTGAAAATTTGCTCCATGATATGTAAATATGAGATGAAAATTTATTATGGAGTTAAGCTTCCCAGCCAAGTATAATTTGAATATATATTTTTTTTAGAAAATAAATTACCGCTGACGGTTATACTATTCTTTCTCGCTAAAATTATTTGCATATGGAATGCCACATAGCTCAGATGAGCCTGAGGTTTTCCCATAATCCTTTTGACGTGAGCTTTTATTAACCGAACAGACAAAGTGCCTCATTCATCGCAATGTAATTATTTATCTTCGATCTTCTCGTACGACAAAGGTTAGTTTGCCATCGCGATTGCTTCCATGGATATGAGCAAGCGATTTGCTTGGTAAAGTCAAATCTACATCTTGAATAAGGGAGTTCACTTTCAAGCATGTAAGATTTCAAATCATTTCAACCTCTCAAAACAGTTCCTCAGTATTTCTCGCTTTGTTCCTTGATAGCCCATGCTGAGCAGGTAGGAATAGGAAAGTCTCCTATGGGACGCTTGATGACGCTCAGATCCGACCGTCTCGATTAAAGCCAGCCCAGCAAAAAAAAACACTTCCCAACTTTATGTTCTGCTATTGCCACGAACACACACAAAGATATCCAGGCTTTGACCGAACTCGCTTTATCCAAGTATCAATTGTTGTATAATTTCCGGGTCTCGACATGCGAGAAGGTTTTCTTGAACGCAGAGGTGAACACGCATCTATAACACTCAGGTAGGTTGAAATAATCAATGGTCCTGCTCGATTTCTTTATGTGACATTGTATTTTGACTGGTTGTAATCTTATAGTGAGTCACGTAATGTAAACACCAATCACGCCAGTGTACAGAAGCAGTGCTGTTAACAAGAATGGTCCGGTGAGTATACATACAAACACGATTACCGCACGCACCACTTATCCCTCCTCGTCATGAGAATAATGGATGTCGTTAATGAACACTTTAGTTTCGCCACAGTGTATGACAACGTCGTCTAGACTACAGTGATGCAACTTTTGTGTGCTTGTCAAGGGAACAACACGTTGGCTTGCATAACTGATTATTGATATGTAGGTACATGTGCTATGGAGCCGCCGCATCATGGTTTAACCTGGCGCCACTGTAACGTGTTATTTTGAAACATGCGGTCACGCACTCTCAAACTGAGTGTCAAGTAACTTTTTGGATTAGTACACAGAGTGATGAAAAAAGATGCCGGCGTAGTGACAAGAGGCCGTATGACCCCACAGCCAAATATGCTGACTAGATATTTCCGAAAACATGACAAGAACCAAAACTGATCCATGCGATGATTTATTTCCAGCAACGCCTGTTCCTATGGACATCTTGATTGACATTATCAAACGACCCTCAAAACCGGCTTCAACGGTATTCGATAACAATATTTAAGAGCGATGATGTACATGTAATAGCCCTATCAAGTCATCTGATTGGAAATTGATGCACTATGTGACCGACAGATACAAGAAATAATCCAAACGAGGGAATAGTTTAGACGAATTACAAGCGTCTGGCCCGTCTTTCATAATTCAGCCGTCGTCCATAAGAGAATATTCCAAAGACCTATTCCATATTCCACATAACAGTATTAGCACTAAATTCAAAAAGACAATCATAGTATACATAAACATAGGCTTGTTTCCTGCAAGAGAGAAGCGGTCAACAGTTTTCAATGATGCCGGCAAGACATCATGATGTCAAACCTATCAGATATTTCAACAGGAAACTAGTTTGTGTTTCTTAACTTTAGGCACAAATGTAGGCACAGATCGTTAAGATGGGTCATACTGGCGGCTGATCTAATTACTCAGACGAAGCACTCCTAGTTTACGATGGGCCCAAAAATCTGCAAAATAGACCTCTATGGAACCAGACATATTTTCGATCATATGCTGTGTCTCTCAATACGATGGCAGATGAACTGATGGTCTAGACTGCTGATGATCTAGACTGGTGTTGAGGTAAGTGGGTACTACGGGTGAGAAGGGCTATGTATGATTTAGTGGGTCGTAAGTTTGCTCACTTACGGATTTATATTCTGCTGCTGAGTCTGAATAACTAGATTATTTGCGTCTTGCGGAACGTCGGAGCTATAGCTATGAGCTGTTTGTTCCCTGAAACAAAAGGACTATGACCTCTTAAACCCAAGCACTTGAATGAGAATTCTGACGTATTTGATAGTGATTTCATGCACGAAAAGGTTTGTGGATTATTCCCCAGCTCTTCGACCATTCTTCGACGAATGGACCACGTCTCGCCCGCCACCTTCGACTCCATCTACTATGAAACCTGCGAAGGAAATTGGTGTTTCGTTTCTCTGTTCTGTGATCCTAATTACTTTGAGCAAGATGAATTTTGTGTACATACTTCGTTCAGGCTACCTTTCAGATCTTTCTGGTCATGACTCTTGTCTGGAAATGGACCTTGAAAACAAAACAAATGTTGAATAAAATTGGAACATTTATTTTTATTGCAAAAACTGCAGTTTTTCCCCCTCGAAGGGACTACCAAGCTTCCGAGCCCAATGACCTCAGGTGGATCTTTATTAGGCTTACTGATGCAGTGTTCCAGGTCCATGATCAATGCATTCCAGACTTATTTGAGACCTGTTCTGGTAAATAACTGCTGCTTATCTCTTAACGGAATGGTCCATTCTACTTCTTCGTGAACACAATCGTAGACAATTCCACATGATCTCACGATATCATCGACAATTTCAAGCTGTCCAGGGATACGATTTTAGAGACTTTGCACTATGTTGCAACAATGGTAGAGCCCTGAAAAACTGCTGCTAGCAATAAAACTTGCAGTCACTACTGTGTTTATTGATTGATCGAGAATAATAAAACTGAGAATCTACAAACCGCACAGTGTTTTCGCTTTTGATCTGTACGCCGGTATTTCCTTTGATAATCTCGGCTATGATTTCTGCCTTTTCCTAGAGAGGAAATAATTATCCTCCTCACCATAACCATCTTTCCCACTAGACAGAATGTACAACTATTGTCGTAAGGATTCTGTGGCATTTGATATTCAAGGAATGCGGTCGAATAACTCACTGGAGATATATTTTTACCTAACATACTCCAATCGAATTGATCACACACATCAAAGTCATTCAGGATATTGATGGCACAGGAACCCAGCGGATTTCATAGTCTTATTGCGGCGGAAGGGTATGAGTGTGGTTCTTATCTGAATCTATGTTGTGTGAAAGCATAACAATATGTTTCTTTTGATTATTCGCGTCTATTTTCGTGAAGCACATCAGATGGGCCAAATATTCATGCCATTCATAGTGATACATCGTGGAGAAATAAAAGGTCGGGACTATTGAACTGTTAACTTTCTTTAACAAAAGATATTTTGCAAATAAGTCGTTCAATTTAGTTTGGAAAGTTAAAGTAACTACATTTACCTTAGTGCAAAGTGCTTGACTGCCAAAGCCAAAAGATCCCTAGTGCACTTGCCATTAAACAATTATGTCAAAAGTGTTTTGGTTAAACAATTGAGATTCAGAACGCAGAATTTTGTGTTCAGCGAAGTGAGTTTTAGTCAGTGTTACGTCTCAAGTGATGGATTAATCTGGTTGTGTTGTCGCTATAAGGTTCAACACAATCGCTCACTTATCAATGGCACGATGAGTAAAGATATAACATCAATCGAATCTGAAACATTATGAATTATATTTGATATGTGTTTGCTGCGATGTCTCTTCGAGCCTTATTTATCTGACAATTGGCGTGGGTAATAATGCCCGAATTTGAATCGATGTCTTAGAACAATTTATGATTAAGATCTTAGGTTCAGTAAATGTTTCTTGCAAGTCAATACACAAAACCAGCAGTATTATGAAATAAGGATTTTCCATAAGAAAACAAACTAACAGGCAGAACGAGATGTTGACGTAAAATTAAGACTGCATGAAGCAGTTATGTTCGCATGCCTATGTGACGCGTAGCATCAACCCTTTCTGGCCTGAGTGAGGTGATGCAGATTCCGACCCTGATTTTGGTGATCCCAAACAAGAACAACTGATAGTTGACACTTGGTGGTTTCACGAAACATCGTGCTAGGGTCATCCGGGGGCTTATTTACATAACCTTTCGAGCAGGGCATCAAGGAAAGAGTTTAAAAGGCGATCACTTTTAAAAATGTATGCCCTTTTCGTCGTGAAAATCCGTATTTACGGAAAGAAATCCGCATACATAAGAAAATTGACAATAAGACATATTGAATATGACGTCATTGCGGGAAAACATTGCTTGGCGCAAAGCTAGAGTGTGGAAAGTTTTATACTGGACGGTGGTGCTGAATCGTAGTCGGACAAATGATTCTTATATAGCCATAGAACGTTCACGTCTTTACTGACCCCGAGTATCGACTACAATACATGGTCGATAGGTGGAGCGGCAACCCTTGCTCGATGGTTTAGAACATTGAAGTCTGTTATCAAGGGGGTGTTTTTGTCTGTGAGGATCACGCTCTGGGTAATGAATCAGTCTAGTACTGATGTTCCTACAAGCTTCAATACAGTCTCGTCTTCATTCTCAATCGATCGGATCGAATGAAAAGTAGGAGATCGCACGTCTGTCATATCCTTATCTTATGTTCTGCTGTGCTAACAGATATAGATTCCTGCTCACATATCTAGGGAAATGTAAGGGACGAGAATCTCAGTAGGAAAAACAAATTAATTTTTAAACCGTTGCGATAATGGATCACTGAAGTCTATAATCTTTGCAGATTCGAAGGCAGGACAGTTGCGTTTTCCTTATATAGTTGGCGTAGATCACTCTCAACTTGATGCACCTACGGCCATCAGCAAATATTGCATGCTCGGATCATCATAACGGAAATTTTACGTAAGAAATAAGCTGTAGAAAGTATTAATTACATCAGTCTCCTAGTACCCAGTTTAATTAAAGTGTCATCTGACTGTGTTTCAATCTGCCCACAGTTAATTGATTCTTGCAAGAAGATAAGAGTGCGATGGAACAGGGCCAACTAAATGGACGCCATTGACAATATGACATCGCGAAAGAACATCATCCCCCGTCCCTCGTCCAGTAAAACGCTTACTTATCCTCGTCCAATTAGCTCCACATCATTATTAGTCTCCATCAAACATGTCTGTAGATTTACCCCGTAAGTGATCATTGCTCTGTGACGTGAATCGAATAATACATATTATCTAATCTGGTAGCAATACATTATGGATTTTGCCTAAGCCATTATTGCGCTACCTGTCAATAGTTAGCAGAGGTTCTTCCTTAATTGTGATTGATCATCGCACAATCAAGGAAGGGTATTATTTCCACATATTTCTGGTGCTGTTACGAGCTACATTGTAGTTCGATATCTGCACTGCCAGGATTCACTTAATTGTCTATCATTTGTCGAGGTTGTGTTATTTAATCAGTTAACAGAGAGATGGGGAATCCCTTTTAAATTAAACAGTTTGCTCGCAACAATGAAACATGTAGTGTGACACTGTGGTCATCAGCCAACACGACGAGATTTTTGCTTCGTGTTTGTATGATCGCCACTCGTTCTCGATATCCCATTGCAGATACATGTATGTAGATTTGAGTGTTTGTTGCGAGACACTGGCTGATAATACGCACCAGATGATTTGTTGTTGGACAAGGATTGACAATATTCAGTAGATGATTTGTTGTTGGACAAGGGTTGACAATATTCAGTAGATAATTTGTTGTTAGACAGTGGTTGATAATACAAAGTAAACGATTTGTTGTAGGATAATTGTTGATAATTCTCAGTAGATGATTCGTTTTTTGGATAATCTTTGATAATACCCAGTAGCTGATTTGTTGTAGGACATTGGTTGACAACATTCAGTAGGTGATTTGATGTAAAACAATCGTTGATAATATTCAGTAGATGGTTCGTTGTAAGACAATGGCTTACAATATTCAGTAGTTGATTTGTTGTTAGATGGTGGTTGGCAATACTAGGTAGGCGATGGCTGGTAATACCCAGTAGATGATTTGTTATACGACAATGGTTGATAATACTCAGTAGATGATTTGTTATAAGACAATGCTTGATAATACTAAGCAGACGATTTGTTCTAAGATAATGGCTGATATTACCCAGTAGATGATTTGCTATAAGATAATGCTTGGTAATACTCAGTAGATGATTTGTTATAAGATCATGCTTGATAATACCCAGTAGACGATCTGTTGTAAGGCAATGCTTGATACTACTCAGTAGATGATTTGTTATAAGACAGTGCTTGATAATACCCAGTAGACGATTTGTTATCAGACAATGCTTGATAATACTAAGTAGACAATTTGTTGTAAGACAATGGTTGATAGTATTCAGAAGATGATTTGTTGTTAGACAGTGGTTGGTAATACTACGTAGACGATTTCTTGTAGGACCATGGTTGGTAATATACAGTAGATGATTTGTTATAAGACAATTTGTTGTACGGCAATGGCAGATGATTTATTGCAGGATCATGCCTGATAATTCCAAGTAGGTGGTTTGTTGTAAGACAATGCTTCGTTGTTAATAATACTTTGAAGATTTATTGTAAGAAAGTGGTTGGTAATATCCAGTTGATGATTTGTTGTAAGACAATTCTTTATACTACTCAGCCGACGATGTTTTGTATGGCTTGATAATACCCAATTGATGATTTGTTGTAAGACATGATTGATTATAACAAACGTTCGGTCCTTATCTATCACATTCAGATAAGACGAGAACCTCCTCGTAATTCTCCTGCTTACCTCAAACCTCGACTTGTTTGTTTGATCTATTATACGACTCATGGTTGGTTGAGCATATTTAATATGATTTTATGTGTGTGTGAGGTATGCCCGCATACATTTTCGGACAAACTTTTCGCACTATATCCCTGGGACAAGCTCTATCAGAAAATAAAAACAGATGGACACTCAGATGATTTTTCATCGCCAGTTTGCATTTTCGATTTATTCTGTCTGATTTTCGTCAAAACAAATTTACAATTTTTTCACACAAAATTTTCTCGGTATACTAGGGAAAACTACATTTCCTGCCCTTTGATTCCTGAAAAACACCAGAAAGTTGTCGAATAAGAAAAAGTTACGAATTGCCCACTACCCCTTTTCATAGGTACATGTACCATTTTGAATTTCTGGTGATCCACTGCATCTAGGATTCAGCTATATACAAATATATGGCCCATTTCCTAATTCTTTTCCAAGGCAGTTATGCAGAAAAGTTCGTCGGTTTCTAAATGCCAAGTAGATACTGCTATCTTGGTTGAGTTTTGAAGTATAGGACAAGACGGTTAATCTAATTGGCAACCATTAGAAAACCAGATCTACGTCATATCTGCAAAATTCTTTTTCGACATCTTTTTCATCGAACGAAGTTAAACACGACCGCCATCTTAGATTTCCTCATGACCCTTTCCACCTCTGATTATTTAATTGGTTTTTTTCAAAATGTCCCCCAATGTGAACAGCGGAAAAATTTCTGACAGTTTTTACATTTCCCCCTTCTTTACAAAGTTAACGATGTTTTTAATTGAAGAGATGGCGTCTTTCGGGTTGTTTATTCTCGAATTATTTAATTTTAACGTTCATAAAACAATATCAAGGAGAGAATTAATGAAAATGAGGCATTTATTCGATATGAATACAATATTTTAAGAATATGAAAGTTCAAATATTTTTAGCTAGAAAACTCGAATCAATCAGCTCAATGTAAATATAACAAATATAGGGGCCCTCGGTGGCCGAGTGGTCTAAGGGGCTTCGCTGGTGACCGCTATAGCCTCACATCACTGAACCGGCACGGATTCGAGCCCAGCTGGTCCATGTGTGAAAGTTTGTCAGTTACTTGCCGAAGGGCGGTGGTTCTCTCCGGGTATTCCGGCTTCCTCCACCAACCAAACTGACTGTCACCATATGAGTGAAACAAACTTGAGTGTGACATTAAGCCAAATTCTCTCCCTTCCCTATAACAAATATAACCAAAAGCTATTCGTCCGAATCAGCAGATTTCGGGAAACATTTACTGCATTCTTGGTAAGTATATTTATTATACTTCAATACAACAAACAAACTTTTTTGGGGTACTTTTATCAGGGATCCCGAAACCTTTTACTGGATAAACAACGGTCTATGGTTGCTCACCAGATTCAAACTGACCTCAGTTTTGTAATAGCATATTAGGTAAAGTTTGTATTAATCGTACCATCCCTGATGGGTGGGGGGTATGACCCCTTCCACCAAATTTTCTCCAGAACAGCAAAGAAATTGAGAGCTGACCCTCCGTGCTTTTGTAGCTCATCATATTGGGGTCATTTTGAGCCTATTTGCATCACCCTTTGACGAAAGGTTCATGGAAAAATAAAAAATGGCGGCTATGTGGGAACCAGAAAAGTAATGCTTTCGTCATATTTCTTCACATTTCTACCTTTCCGCGAGGAAAAGTTGGCCAAAAACATTTTATTTCACATCAGACTAATATGTACTAATTTATCATGAACCTTTTGTGGAAAAATTACATGAATAAAAAATTCAAAACATCTGACCGAAAAATGAGTGTTTTAAAAATAAAAATGACGTCACTGCGATGTCATCACAGCGGCCAACTTGAATGTCTTTTTGCATTTTCTGGTAGATTTTGATCCAATGGTATAGTGTTTCCTAACTCAAGGGTAAGAATAATAATTAGCGTGGGGGGGGGGAGAATTTTTGGAATTAAGAGATACTGCAAAATAAATATATTTCTAATACATAACGATTTTTGGAAGTAACTACTGTACAAGCCGCAGATATTTATCATAATCAAAACGACTATTACAAATGGTCGCTCCAATTTTAATTTAAAATTAATTAATGTTAATAAGAGCATTTTCATAAATTTATGAATAGCCGCTGATAGCAACTAAATACATAACGATGTTTGGAAGTAACTATTGCACAGGCCGCAGATATAATCAAAACGAATATTACAACTGGACATTCAGTAAAATTTTAATTAATTTTAATAAGAGCATTTTCATAAATTTATGAATAGCCGCCGATAGCACCTAAATGCCCTGGTAACTATTTTGGGTTATCTCTAAAAAATCTTTTATCTCTAACAAATGTTCATTGAAATTTGCAGAACACTCAGTATGATGGAGTAAAAATCAACTGGATCAGCTGGAATTAAGAGATACTGCAAAATAAATATATTTCTAATTATAATGAATTTCAAATTAAGAAATCAAGCATTTACTCCATCTTTACTCCATCTAACTATTGTGTGCTGTGGTTTATTTTCAAGCTGGATTCGTTCCTCAAAGTCTGTCCTACCAGACATTTCCAACAGACATCATAAAGTACCAGTTTGGCAGTCCCTTTAAAGTCCGGTCTGTAATGTTGGCCTTTTCTGAGAGGATCTGTATCCCCTAGTCCTGTGTGATATTCTATAGACCAAGCCGCTGATATCAAAGGAACATATGCTGATCAAACTCGTATTATATTGCTTCGCTACAGTAAGCCACTCAAACAAATTGTTTTGCTTTGGAGATCTTGCCGGTTAGCGAAAACAAAAACTCTATGATGGAAATTCAAGAGATTTAAAATAAATTCAGCTATTCTTTTGGATGGCTTTGTAGTGCGAAACTTGCGGTGAATATACAGGCTATTGGCAACCACATAAAAAATGATCGGCTTCTTGGTATCTAGCAGTAATTATACCTTGTGATATGAAAAAAGGCCTGGGGCTGACAGATCGTTCCTTTCATCTTCAGGTGTCCAGCAGTCTGTGTGGATATGCTACAGAGACACTGGCCAACTTACCCAATCATACGATTATGATCTTATTGTCTGGCTTATTAGACCAGAAGTTTCGCTTCCAAGGGTTCGCGTAACTACGTGTAGGTCATTATCACTAGTTTGGTCATGTGTTAGAGACAGTGGGAGAGTCTGTACCGTAACGGCAACAGGGAATCTCATGACATAGCGAGCACAAGTTAAAGCTGAAGGGTCCGGATGTTTCCTAATAAAGGTGAGTATGAGAGCGACGGTGATTTATTATTAATAGATATGAGAATGCCAATGTGAAAATTCAATGTTAAATTTGGTGGTGTTGGGCAATTTTGGGGACCCTAGCAAAGTCTGATAAGTTTTTACAAAAATATGGTGATAATATTCCTGTTTCCTGTATTGACCAGATTCAGTGTTGCTTAACTTCGATGATCTGACGAGAACCGATGTGCGCAACGTGATACGCCGTACTGAGCAATTTGGGAGTGTTCCACAGCTTGGGGATGAGGCCGAATCTTACATATGACCGATTTTCTTGTGTTGTTATGCACATGGGCACGTAGGCTGGACGTATAAAGTGTAGGTAATAGTTTGATATTGGTAATGTTGTAGATGGAATTCCAAGATTCGTCCCAGGAAACCATTATTTATTAGTTTAATGTAATTCATTGAATAGTCAGTTTGTTTCAAATGGCTGCGATTGATGAGAAAAATCTGCTTGGACATCTTTGTCTTTAAATATTCTGACATTTGTGTATTATTCCATTTACCCATGAGTACATGAATGTCAGAAAATGGAAAATTTATTGACGTAGGACGGTGCTGAAGGCAATGCGTACCTGGTCGGGTCAGGGTTTAGAATGGCATGGCATGAATAACCTTATAAGTGCTAGCTAATCGGGACGCATATATCTTTAACCGTATGTGTAGAGCATATCTTTGTCGCTTGCAATTGAGTGCACAAAATAAGACCCGCCGTATCATTTAGTGCGATGGACAGTTAAATGATTGCCCCATGTGAGGGATTACGCTTTATACGCCATAACACATATCTTGAAAATTACTACGCTGTGGTTGGTCGGCACAGATATACCAGGTCACATTAGGCCTTGGATACTCTGGATAGTGCCGAGTAAAAAACAACTGGATCAGCTGGAATTAAGAGATACTACAATATATATATATGTTTCTAATTATATTGAATTTCAAATGAAGAAATCAAACATTTACTCCATCTTTACTCTATCTAACTACTGTGTACTGTGATTTATTGTCAAGCTGGATTCCTTCCTCAAAGTCTGTCCTACCAAACATTTCCATCAGACATCATAAAATACCAGTTTGGCAGTCCCTTTAAAGTCCGGTCTGTAATCTTGGCCTTTTCTGAGAGGGTTTGTATCCCCTAGAGCCATATACTCGTGTCCTGTGCGATATTCTATAGACCAAGCCGCTGATATCAAAGGAACATATGCTGATCAAACTCGTATTATATTGCTTTGCTACAGTAAGCCACTCAAACAAATTGTTTTGCTTTGGAGATCCTGCCGGTTAGCGAAAACAAAACTCTATGATGGAAATTCAAGAGATTTAAAATAAATTCAGCTATTCTTTTGGATGGCTTTGTAGTGCGAAACTTGCGGTGAATATACAGGCTATCGGTAACCACGTAATAAATTCTCGGCTTCTTGGTATCTAGCAGTAATTATACCTTGTGCTATAAAAATGGCTTGGGGCTGACAAATCATTCCTTTCATCTTCATGGATACACGACAGAGACACTGACCAATTTACCCAATCATACGATTATGATCTTATTTTCTAGCTTATTAGACCAGAAATTCCGCTTCCAAGGGTTCACGTAACTACGTGTAGGTCATTTTCACTAGTTTGGTCATGTGTTAGAGACAGTGGGAGAGTCTGTACCGTAACGGCAACAGGGAATCTCTTGACATAGCGAACACAAGTTAAACTGAAGGGTCCGGATGTTTCCTAATATAGGTGAGTATGAGAGCGTCGGTGATTTATTATTTATTTATATGAGAATACCAACGTGAAAATCCAATGTTACATTTGGTGGTGTTGGGCAATTTTCGGGACCCTATCAAAGCTTGATTTTTATAAAAAATATGGTGATAATATTCTTGTTTCGATATTTCAGTATAGACCGGTTAACACTTTCTGGCCTGGTTGATTTGGGATGTAAGCCCCTACCTCAGCAGAACAAAACCAACATGGCTGCACAGATGATATCAATTCACAACAGTTCACCTCTATCTGACCATTCACTCTAAAACTAATCCACAAAGAGTTTATTCTTCAGCTTCGGCAAGTATAGGTGTGCAGGTTGGATAAACATGCGGCGTCTTGGAAATGCACCATACTCAGTAGAAATCATGATAGAGAAACCAGTCAGGCTACATATGTATTGTCCGCATTGAGTTCCATGATCCCTATTTTGACGTGATCATCTACATATTAATCACTAAGTTGAGGTGTAATCTGTGTTGGTTGGATAGGATATACAGTGAGTATAGTGGAGATGTTTCTGTCAGACTAGAAATGATAGGATATACAGTGAATATAGTGGAGATAGGATATACAGTGAGTATAGTGGAGATGTTTCTGTCAGACTAGAAATAATAGGAGAATTATTATTCCAAGGAAACTGTACACTTATCGACTAAGTTGCCTTTGTGATACCATGGCATATGCAACTGGATGAATATAATCACCTCTATTGTATCAAACGGTGATAATCAGGCGATAACGGACGATTTGTGCTGTTCTAATGGGAACTTTCTAAGCAGTTGGTCGTTGGAAGGGATGTTGATTGATTTGCGAGCCCTTAACCCTATTTCGCCTGAACAAGGGAGTGGGTGAGTGAGTGAGTGAGTGAGTAAGTAGGATTTAACATTGTTTTCAACTATATTTCACTCATATCTCGACGGTGGCTACATATGTTCCAGGACACGAAAGTGCCCACATTTCCTATTATCGCGCCAGGACACGAAAGTGCCCACAGTTCCTATGTTATCCTGGACACTAATCAGACACCGTACTGAGCAATTTGAGGATGTACCGCATCCTGGGGATGGGGCTGAGTCCCTAAGTTTGATCGATTTTCTTTCGACGTTATGCGCATGGGCAGGTAGCACTACTGCATACAGAGCCATTAAATTACCATCAGGTCATGCCATTAAAATCACATTATTTTTTACTGTTAAATTCCTATTAATTGTGGCCATATTAAGGGGGTCCATTCCCATTAAAATGTAACCGCCATTAAGTCAATAACCATTAATTTTGTGGCACAGTTGATGGCCATTAAAATTTGTCCCCAACTTTTAATGGGACTTTAATTGGACATATTAATGTGGTGTTAATGGTATCAATTTTTACATATTTAATGGCAATTTAAAGGGACCAAAATTGTAATGGCATCCAATCCCATTAAAATTTCCCATTAAAAAACCGTTATTTGTGGCCATTTTAATGGGATTTTAAAGTTTGTCATGGGTTTTAAATCTTGAAAAAATGTCATTAAATACCCCTGAAAACTCACATTACATGTTAATGGGATTTTAAAGGTTGTCATGGGTTTACACATCTTGAGAAACGCCATTGCACACCCCTGAAAATTCATATTACATGTACATGTTAATGGGATTTTACAGGTTCTTATGGGTTTTTAAATATGGAAAAACGCCATTAAATACCCCTGATATTAATGGTATTTTCATTAATACTATTGCAGAGGCCAGCACGACTTCAAATGATCCGGTGATGAGAAAAACAAAGATGGAAAAATATGCTAGCCAATTCAATGCATGCAAGAGATGTGATAAATATAAAGATGATTATCATTGTATTTCCATGAAAAGGGGACATAACATATTCCATATTTTCGTTGCTGTATCAGAATCGGTTTGTACATATCGCGAGGCCAAATTTAGCCAAGAGGTAATTAACACGAGCAGCGCTAGCTAAAAATCCTCGGCTCTGGACTCCCAGTTTCTCAAATTGTAAGCACTAAGACAAAGGGGCATAACTCTCTCAATTATTGACATTGATATACCATCCTCTGATCTCATTGCCGTCAAAATCCTGGCACAGACATTTTGCACAGGACTCTCAGTCAATCAACATACCCCGATACCTTAAGCAGTGTGAATGCAGGAGTGGCAGTGCGTGTCTTGTCTTCGCCAGGGATAGATTCTGCATATGTCATTGACTGAGTAGAACTGTAACTATGCAAGTGCACTAAAATTTGGCAATGGGATCGAACGATGGTATATGGCCAAACATGTAGACTATCCAGACGATAGATAAATGAGACTGCACGATACATACGCTATAGGTGTGTGAGTGAGCTAATTAGTTTTAACATCGCTTTTAATAATATTTCAGTCATATCACGACGAAAACACTTAGGACAGCACAAGACACAGACAGGACGCTTACATTGGTGCAATAAAGACAAGTGCAACTACAGTGTTAGACACCACATTATCAAGTTCCTTTGGCTTCTCAGCAAAATGCATTAAAGCAACAGGAACTTGCACCCACCCACTACATACATGTAAGTTGTTTAAGTTGGGCGACTTGATTGTGAATCGTTTTTCCAGATAAATTGAAATTTCCACATTATTTCACCTGCAGGTTTGTGAATGTAGGTGGAATGGACGGACGTACATGATCACGACAATATCCCCAGGTCAAATTGGCTGAGGGATAAAAACTAAACCTGGCCTATATATATTTGCTATAGCAGTATAGTATAGAAATAGGATGAGAAGATTCACATTAGAATACAACAGGGTAATTTTCCTTTCTTCTGATCTATCACGACGAGTAGCTGCTTCATGACATTTGAGGAATCCTCGTGTCAGGCGGATAAAGTGCATGATGCATTCCAAGCTCCGAACATCTCTTCTGGTATACCATACTGTGATAGCAGATAGCTATAGATACGGTTTAGTTTCAATTGTACCATGCAATCTGATTAAAACCATATCCGCAAAGTGGATCTGACCCTTTTCCTATCTCCAAGTCGTTCGGTGACTGTCGAACATGAAAAATAAATGCCAATGGCTTCATCGTATTTGAGTAACCCACGCAGCACTCTATTTCGACGAATTTTTAGTTTTGACAGATTTGAATTTCACCGCTGGCCACATTATCTTTGATCTCTTTTGAAACCAACATCGAGTGTCAAAGCAAAAACTGCAGTCGACGTCCTCGGATACCGACACGCTTTTATCTAAGCAACCGCGAGAGATGAAATACACAAGATTGATCTCTTATATCGGCATTCTCCGCCTTACTAAGTTACTATTTAGCAGCGTCAGGAATTTCCGTGAGTTCTGCTTCAAGTTGAGAAGTGGATGACTTGGAGATAGGAAAAGGGTCAGATCCACTTCCCCACTGTGGATCTGGTTTCAACCCTTTCGCCGATTATTTCCGCTGACAAAAGTGACCTGCTGACGATCAATTCCTTGAGAACTGTTAAAATTTGTATATGTTGTCTTTGGAATGCTAGAAATTGCGTTTGCGTCAGAGATTTGCAGAAAAACATAAGAAACTTGTCTCCACAATACACACTCCAGTGTTATTTGCTCTAGTTTTATAGCAAAATAAATAAAATAGCATACAAAATTAGGTTTTTCTGCGAGAGAATGCGCTTTTTCCTGGCTTTTCCGACTTAAAAACGTCAAAATCCAACGGAGAAATCGTCTTTTTTCGGCCGCATTTGACAGCGTTTTTCTCGAGTTTTACTCTGCCAATCTTCATGTTTGACCTCTCATTGGAAAGCATAATCGTTCACCTTTCTACACAGGAAATAACCTGGAATGGATGCCAAAATAAAACGGAGGATACGATTGGATTGTAAAATGATGTCATTCCACCATTCCAGCCACTGTCTACGCGCGTCTCAAATCTGTTGGCTGATAGAGGTCACGTGGGCAAAATTACGCATACCGATTGGCTCGTTGGCCGGCGGGGGAATCCATCTTGAATGAAATGGATTTTGTTTGACACACGTTGTGGATCAAGACTCGTAAAAATATGGAAATAAACTTCGTCGATCGTCGTTGGCAGTTTTAATCGTCTGGGGAATATTCACCACACTTTAGCAGTCGTGTAAGTTCAAAAATACAGGAGTTAGGAAGAGGTTTTCAATGATTTTTTCCATTTTTGCTTCTTGCTGCCGACAGGCCCCTTCACACGGTATGTGAAGAAAAATGCATTTTTCGCTCTGATTTTTTCCGTTCAACATCTAATTTTGCTTTATTTCTTTTGCAAACAAACAAACAACTTCAAGAATCAAATTGATCAAGGTTTTGGCTTTCCAGAAGTATACAGTGTTTGACAGATTTCTGTTAAAACGGATGCAAAAAATACAAGTGCTGTACCCATCGTGATGGCGAATAGGTTTAAAGCTAACCCGGTCTACCGCAGCTCAATCTTGAACGTCGCTCGACTGGGCTCTCTCCGTTCAACTCCGCCTATCACGTAACAATGGCGCAAATCCCCCACAGATTCTATGGGGGCGCTCTACACTCGATTTTCTCGGAGTTCGTCCGGCGTTTAGCTCTGCTGTGGCAAGATAAACATCTTGCAAATATTCTACGACATTAACTTCAGAAAATCTTTGCGAAATAAAGACAAATCTTACCTTAGATGACCAACATCGGTGAAATCCAAACGACGGTAGACTGCGTTCCACGTTTACGCTCGGTTACATGTTTTCAAAAAGTGGCATCATGCACGGAAACGGTCTGAATTGAATCCGCTCTAAAACATGCATTCCATGGACAAGAAACCGCGATGGAAATAAACGCAAATTCTACAAATTGAGATCACATAAAATATCACTTGCTTTGATTCCAGAATATTGCCCTCCTTAATATATGAAAATATCTGTGTACAGTTCAGTATGTGAATAAATGTTTAAATGATATAATATTGCTAAATCTGTCATTGCAGCGTTTGCTCATTAACGCCACTACTTTTTTTGGTGAGAGAGTGGGAAGAGAACTTATATATATGTTTCAATCTATATATTTCCATCGCGGTTTCTTGTCCGCTGGTATCCAATTCTTTTGGGCAGATTCAATTCAGTCCGTTTCCGTGCACGATACCACTTTTTGAAAACCTGTAACCGCGCGTAAATTTGGAACGTTTTTGCACGCGCAGTCTACCGTCGTTTGGATTTCACTGATGTTGGTCGTCTAAGGTAAGATTTGTCTTTATTTCGCAAAGATTTTCTGAAGTTAATCTCGTAGAATATTTGTAAGATGTTTATCTAGCCACAGCAGAGCTAAAAGCCGGACGAACTCCGAGAAAATCGAGTGTACAGCGCCCCCATAGAATCTGTGGGGGATTTGCGCCATTGTTGCGTAATAGGCTGAGTTGAACGGAGAGAGCGACATTCAAGATTGAACTAGATCTACTGGGGGTGGTCGTATGGGTGGCACTCCCGTTATCCCTGTGTACCGGGTTTAATCGGTGAAAGGGTTAATCAGATTATAATTGGACTGAAATGAAACTATCAGGTTTCTTGAATATATACTTTAATCTCATGCGATCATGTTGATATTTTGACTAGATCATACATTAATTCGTTCACATGTTGAAAACAATAGAATTGAAAGAAAACTTGACATTGCATTGCATGGATTCTCTCCATTGACCCAACTTCTGTTCCACAGGATATAGACTAGGGTTGAGAACAGGTACACTGTACTCGGTCTATATCAAACCCATCCTTCATGTCCTGGTGTATAATTTTTGTATACAATGATTCTGAATTACTTATTAGCCCGGAAAGTGGTATGTACATATTATACATAGCTAGCTAGCTAGGCCAGTGATCTTTTTTGTTTGCTGAATTTGTGTTGTACACATGAACTAATTAATGGGACACAGCATTTGTTAAATAAAAATGATGTATGTATCGTTCAAATGTTTTAATGGCTTTTTCATGCAAACAAAATTTCAGTTGTGTTTTGCAGAAATCAGTCATACAGTTTTAATGGGACAAAATCCCCTTAAAAATGCAAGGTATTTGTTAAATGGCTTTTTGTACCATTAATTCAGCAGCTTTCATTTTAAAAGCAAATTAATGGCTTTTGAAGCCATTAACATTTAGACAAACACCATTAAAATTCACTTTTTCTAAATGTTAATGGCCATTAAAAAAAGTAATGGCTATCAACTTTTTATTTCGCCAAACTAAAGGGCATTTTAATGCTCAAAATCTTGATTATTTTCATGTTTAATGGGTTATTAATGGCTATCAGAAGTGTCCCATTAATTCATTGCAGACAAAAATTAATGACCATATTAATGGTATTTTCACGATTAATGGCCTTTTCCATGGTATTTTAATGGACTTTTAATGAGAACTGCATGCAGTAGTGTAGGCTGGAAGTATAAAGTGTATGTAATAGTTTGATATTGGTAATGTTGTAGATGGAATTTCAAAGTTCGTCCCAAGAAACCATTATTTAATAGTCTAATATGAACTTTTCTGTGAAAACAGCGTTATAGGTGTACTATATCTATATTCTACGTGTCGTGAAGTCAAAGCTCTTAAATGCTTCCAATTCATACGCACTTTGCGTCTTAAATTTATTCCGAAAGCAAATCAAAAAGATGGCGCTACACTATGGCATAAAACACTTGTTGAAAAGTAACGTAATCTAAGGGGTAATCACAGTGGTTTAAATATATGTTTAAATTGAATATCGAATAGGTGAATGCACACAAAAACAACATTTCTCTGAAACGTATGCATGATATGGTGTTTCATATCATATGCACAGTAAATGCTAAGATACCATCATGGAAGTGACAGTCATACTGCACTCTCATGGCAGTCCAAAAATCAGACCATTTGACATCTAGCCACATGCGCGGTCCCACATTGTTCCATAACTGAATGTGAGCCATTCTTCATTGGATTATTGTCCAAATTATTATCGTCTAACCATCACAATAAGCTGTCGTATTATTGAAAGAATGGCATACAGCATTAACACTTCAGTAACTAAATTATTATAATATGATGGTAAAACGCAGAACTGTTTCATATCGTATTTTACAGCTAACTTTAGCAAAGAAAACCAGCGATTCACGTTATTAAATAAAAAACACGTCCTTCGAGAATTTAAGATGCGAATTTGCGACGCGAAATCTGTAACCGCACAGTCTGTTTTTCAACGTTAGGCGAGTTCCGGTTTGGTCTCTGCTTCTGTCGTATCGCGAAGACTGTATGTGGACACACTATCTACTCTGAATCAGGGAATGCATTCCAGGTAAGTTTGTTCTCATTTCCGTTGGGCACCGATCCATAGAAACGTTCAATTTAGTGTGAGCGTACGCCTCTGTAAATCAACCAGCTGAAAAAAAGCAGATATAATATTATTGGCTGATATATCGTCGGCCAATAGCCCAGCTTATTGGAATCGGCAAAAAAAATGTACTCCAACATGCTTCATCCCTCTAAACACTAAGTGTTCATCAAACATATCGCCAAGAAATATATAAAATATGAGACATTTGTAGTACTTATGCGGATTTTGTCATAACGTACATTGACGTATATTCAGGCGTCTCTGGTGATAGAAAAAACTCCCGATCTACAATATCTGCTCAGTTTAAGCTGATCACTGGAAAAGTGGGTTACTTTACAGCACCCAGTAATATTCAAGAGCAAACCTCTTCATAACATTTCATTATTCGACATAAATTATACGACTACATGTACATAGTTTTAACAATTTAATATTTCAAAGCCTAAATTAGATTTGACATTGATGACTTCGGACAGCAAACACATCGGGAAACGAAAACTGTTCGGCCGGTGTTAGAACTATCTAATAGCATGTGTCAACTCAGGTTTTAAGTACACAACATTGTCAGAACCACCGCCTGATATATAGTAAGATGTAGTCAGGGATGGGTTCGATGAAAAAGGTCTTCAATTCAAACAATGACTAGATTAATTTGATGAAGTTTGTTTCAAATGGCTGCAATTGATGAGGACAATTTTGGACATTTTTGTCTTTTCATATTCTAATTTGTGTAGTATTTAATGTACCCATGAGTACATGAATGTCAGAAAATGTAAAATTTACTGATATATGACGGTGCTAAAGGCAATGCGTACCTGGTCGGGTCAGGGTTTAGTATGGCATGGCATGAATAACCTTATAAGTGCTAGCTAATCGGGACGTATATATCTTTAACCGTATGTGTAGAGCATAACTTTGCCGCTTGCAATTGAGTGGACAAAATAAGACCCGTCGTATCCTTTAGTGTTATTGACCGTTAATTAAAATGATTGTCCCATGTGAGGGATTACCCTTTATACGCTATAACACATATCTTGAAAATTACTACGCTGTGGTTGAGCATAAGCCTCTCTGATGGCTGTCGGTCATAATATGATTACGGATATTAATTTACAACACTGTATCCCGAGACGCCAGTCTTGGTTCAAAATTTCTATTTACTGTTGAAGTATAGGTGAAATGGCTTCCAACCGAATGCAGTCGACACAATTCAAATTTCGAAGTGATGCACAATTGTAAAGGCTGAATGGTGATAATTACAACACATATAAGGGAAGTGGGAAGAGGTGCCGACATACTGGCAGAGCCACATGACTTCACCGTATAGTCTTCCGGTTAACCTATTCTAAAGCACATACCAAGAATCTAACGATTCGTGATATATGTTGCATCTCATGTACGCTTTTATTGTACCTGTTCATGTGACAACTTGGATGATATGACAACACGGCCCCTAGAACCGACATAAGCGGTATTAGATACAAATCTAGAGAGATATGATGGAAATGCTCTGACAACTCGCATATTGGTAATTGGCGAGCAGTTTCGCTGTGACAACTCGTACACTGGGGATTGGTCAGCTGTATCGTCGTCAGATGAAAATGACGGCATTTAACACAAAAGACTAGTCTGTAAGGCCCGATGTCGACCCAGCATCAACTTCCCACAAATGCCAACATATATCAAAGACCAAAGGTCTGTACAGGGGGCGGGCCTCGGGGACGAAACGTCCACCAGCAGAATCTCGCCATATACAGGTAAAAATTACAACACATATAAGGGAAGTGGGAAGAGGTGCCGACATACTGGCAGAGCCACATGACTTCACAGTATAGTCTTCCGGTTAACCTATTCTAAAGCACATACCAAGAATCTAACGATTCGTGATATATGTTGTATCTCATGTACGCTTTTATTGTACCTGTTCATGTGACAACTTGGGTGATATGACCACACGGGCCCTAGCACCGGCATAAGCGGTATTAGATACAAATCTAGAGAGCTATGATGAAAATGCTCTGACAACTCGTATATTGGTAATTGGCGAGCTGTTTCGCTGTGACAACTCGTACACTGGGGATTGGTGAGCTGTATCGTCGTCAGATGAAAATGACGGCATTTAACACAAAAGACTAGTCTGTAAGGCCCAATGTCGACCCAGCATCAACTTCTCACAAATGCCAACATATATCAAAGACTAAAAGGTCTGTACAGGGGGCGGGCCTCGGGGACGAAACGTCCACCAGCAGAATCTCGCCATATACAGGTAAAAATTACAACACATATAAGGGAAGTGGGAAGAGGTGCCGACATACTGGCAGAGCCACATCACTTCACAGCATAGTCTTCCGGCTAACCTATTCTAAAGCACATACCAAGAATCTAACGATTCGTGATATATGTTGTATCTCAGGTACGCTTTTATTGTACCTGTTCACGTGGCAACTTGGATGATATGACCACACGACCCCTAGCACCGGCATAAGCGGCATTAGATACAAATCTAGGGAGCTATGATGGAAATGCTCTGACAACTCGTACACTGGGGATTGGTGAGCTGTATCGTCGGCAGATGAAAATGACGGCATTTAATACAAAAGACTAGTCTGTAAGGCCCGATGTCGACCCAGCATCAACTTCTCACAAAAGCCAACATATATCAAAGACCGAAAGGTCTGCACAGGGGGCGGGCCTCGGGGACAGCACAGTTGCATGTGGACACAATACTAAAGAATATTTTAAATTCCAAATGGAAAATTCATTTTACTAATGTAAAGCCGCACGAATGTCACAAGTCAGGTGACTTCAAGATTATAACAACATCGTTATCGTGAGTATGTCATTTATATATAAATTTCAAATATAATCAAGTTTTTGAACTGTAATAATCACGTGTTACGAATACCAAATCAATTCTAGGAGAACAGTTTTCCCGGTGACCTATTTTAGCTTTTTTAGTAGGGATTCTCCTACATTGCCTCGTTTAATTTATAACATAAAAACATGGTGCTTTCGATCTACTTTGTTCGTGCAGGGCTTTGAACATCCATACCCTCATTATCTTCAAAGATATGCGACGTCAATTGTTTCCCTTCGCTGACCTCTTTTGTGTTGAAGGTGGAAAATGGCGTTACGCTGTACGACCTTGACGTCGCAAAGTTGTTTGGGGTGCAGTCCACAGTAGACCCCTCGTTGCTGGAAATAAACCCTTGGTATAGCCCTTCCGTCTTTCTGAGATGCCAAACCATCCAGAAAACCCATATAAAAGTATATATTTTCTTTATGGGAATGCTCATACCATTAATTCAGCATACAAGCCAGTTATGCTAATTCAACCCGGGATAAATTTTCTTCCCTCGGAACGTACTCCATATTTTCTGCGAAATCTATTAAAATTACCCAAAATACGCCATATTTCGTTCATTTCCTAGAAAAATCTTGACAATAGATTTCAATAAGATTTCGTCTCAGTGTTCCCCGTCTCGAGGCGAGATAAAAAAGCTATTCAAAATATGGGGTCGACCAGGCCTTTTTTTGTCACATATTCCATATGTAACATAACCCTATTTTTAAACACCTGAAAAACGTACGAAACTGAGGCTGACGAAGCTTGACTTCGCGGCCCGACTCGCCATATAGCTCAACCGAGCCACCCATCCGCATATGTGATTTTGAAGGAATGGTAGTACCCAGAAGCTTGGTACTATAAATATTGGTTACCAGGGAAGGAAGGGAAGGATAATTATCATGTGGTCAGACCCGGACGCTCTGCTGTATTAACATTTTTGAGGGGGACCAGTAATCCGAAACTATGGACTACTCCCTTGCGTCCTGAACAATCTTAAGCGGAATTAGGCACAAGTTGCGAAACGTAACGCCATAGATGTTGGACGCTACACTCGTATTGTGGTATCAACATGCGATATATGTCGCAAAATTTGAGAATTTTTTTTATAAGTTTATTCAACAATGCACTACAGTCAGCTTTTGTAAAGTTATTAAGCCTACATTACGATTCCATGATGCCTTAGTTCACTCCTCCTGGAGTTTTTGTCTTCAAATTTCTTTTACTCACAATCTAAACCTTTCTGGCTCAGGCTGAAAATAATAAAAAAAACACTCACCAAAGTCAAATTGAATAACATTACCTCTCCAAGTTTAAGAAATTTTTGTTGGAAACCAATCTGTTGTCGGCGAGTCAGGTCATAATTTGACTAATCAGATATTATGCAGTCAATTCTTGTGCAGATAGGGCGTAGTCAGGGCCAATCGTAGTAAACTCAGCTATAATATCACGCAATATTATATCTGAATTCAGCCCTATATAAATCCCATGCAAATTTGAAACTATATTTGTTAGCCAATCAGGCGGCTAGCTTTTTGAAATCACGCCCACAGTAATTACACACGTTTGCTACCGTGGACTAATTTTTCAACATTATCGGGAAACAATATCCAAATATGGGGCCATTTCCAGATGGCCTGCATGATAAATAATGAAGATCAAAGAGTTTACTCCCGTCGAAAAGTCTGGCCTTGTTAGGGGGTAGAACATATCAAAACAATGTGCCGCGCGAATATGTTCATCTCCGTGAAATAAACGTCAATCATTGTCAGAGAGAAAAGTCAGAAATTGTCGTGATTGGCTTATCATGGGATCTCGCAGAATATCGGCGAACATTTCGCAAGAAGTTTTCATAGCGTTACGTCTAGATGGTATTCCTCTGATTTACCATCTTGGTTTACCTAGATTGAATCGGGGCGCGATTATGGCGAATTGTGTACTGGTAGGGCGCAGTTGGGGAGCGGGTAACGCACGATACCTCTATTCGCATACAAAAGCAAAGCTCAAGTTTTGGTTGAAATGATATTTTTAAAAGCATCAAGGTTATTACTTTGTAGTCAAGCATATAGTGAAAAGAGCTAACGGGATATAGTAGGATTTTTTGTGTAAAATTTTGTTCAGTTAGGGACGCATGAAGAGTCGTAGGTCACAACTAGCCATATGAATGCTGATGGAAAAAAGTTCAGATGGCAGAACATTACATGTAGGCTTCACTCTGAATTTTGGGTAAAGTGGTTATGTCCAGAGGGCACAATTTTAGGGCAGTCTGAATTCTGAAAAATGGGTTATGTCGAGAAGACGCCGTCTTCAGAAGCAAATTAAATAAAGCACGCACAGGGCTCAGTCAGGAATTAGAGTTGGTTATGGGGCACAGTTAAATCGCGCTCTGTTAGGGTGCAGTTTTCAAGAGAGTATTTAGGGAAGGATGGGATTGAGTAATTAGGGCACATCATCTGTACAATTATCATATTAGGCACAAGCACATGTGCGCGCCCTGTTTCTGTGAGAGTAGCTGGCGGCGAAGTTGTACTCACTTTTCCCTCCCGATAACAATTACTCAATATATCACATGTAAACAACCGCGTTGAGGTCCTGACTAGATTTAGATAAGATTCTATTATCTCTGTTAAGTGTAATGCCGAAATATTGCATATGAAGATGGTTTCTCGTGCCGAATGTGCTTATTCTTACAATAAACCATTGTTATATCAGCTGGAGTTACATAACATGTGGTCACAAAGAATATAAACCTGACCATTTGATGGATGTATTTAGACGTCTGAGTAATGGGATGAACAAAACACAACGTCACATGCTAAATGCCTAACTGAATTGTCATGGTAAGTTGAGCACCCGAGATGACACAGATAGATCGACTCGACTGTGAAGGGTATTTTTTTATTTCGATATTGATTGGATAAGCATTTCAAACCTTGGAATGATAACAACACAACATGCGCCTTTTCCACTTTGAGTGAAAGCCGTTTAACAATAGCCATGGCACTAATGAACTACTCAACCATATTGACACGCTATCGGCTCATCAGGGAAGTTACTTCATATATTGTGCCATTTTCTGTCGGCACAGTGTGCATTCAGAAAGCGTAACTTGGTTGTTCGGCTCATCTAATTCATGGCATAATGGCCAGAATATTATTTAATCGTTAATCGTCATCATTGGGATGTCTTCGGATACATTGCGATCAAAATATTGGGATGTGGGATCTATCGCTTTGTTGTCTGAAATTCTGCTAAGTTTTCTCACCACCATGGCATCTTGTCTTCAACTTAGAAAACACGGATATTGAACGTTCACATTAGACAAAACAAACAACTTATATCGATGGCATCCTGATAACTCTTCCCTTCCTCCATTTCAACTAAGAGTTAGAAAAAGTTTGCGACGTCTTCAGACTAAAACATAAAGAAATGACTCCAAGGGAAAGGCTCCCTCGGCACCTCACATTCAGATTTGTATGCGGAGGATTCTAGGACGTAACCATGGAAGTTCTACAGTAACCATACAGCCGCTGGCGCTGACTTAAGCGGAATTAGATACGCTAGCTCGGGAGCTGTGATAACGGATCAGCTCAAATAAGTAACTCATCTGATGTTAATGAGTGAGTATCGAGGGCCTCTGGTGGAGTACCGTTGTGTCGCCATCAATGCATTCCGAATGTATTCCGATTTGTTACTCCTATTCGCATAAAGGTATGCGTAACGCTTATAATGCCAGTACTTCAATGGTATTAATACCAGTACTCCAATAGTATTAATACCAGTTCTCCAATAGTATTCGCCTATGGAGTGTCTATCAAGTATCTAATATGGTGCCGTTATCTGATATTAGACACTCTAGATTTTGCAAGATGAGAGAAGCATACGGGTATAAATTATGACAGCTGTAAAATGGTCAAAATCAAACAAACGTGTTGCGAGTTATTTTGAATATTTGCGAATTCGGATTACTAGCGGTATAATGTATTCTAGAGATGATGAAGTATTTTAAGTACATATCAATACATCGAATGTGTTGTGATAGAAACAAAGAATTACATTTTAGTATCGCACAGTAATGCAACGCTTTTACATGCTATCGCTTACACGTAGTAAGTAAACACATCAATGTTATTAGGTAGCAAACTTTGAGGCAATCAGTTGGATGAAACATCCATGATCGTAAGCTGTCGTTCAAACATATTGTCCTTGAGGGCAATTCGAGCACCGAGTATTGATCGGATAATCTGTTCGGGCCTCGGAAATAGTAACAACACCCCGTACCTTTTCAACGGTAGGCGCGGCCCATTTCGCTCCCTTCTGTAAACCCCATTATGTTGACGATGAGCCACTTAATCATATTGACATAGTATCGACTCTTAATCAAGGAAGGCACTTCAGGTATTCAGTCTTCTTTTCCGGTTGCGCGGAAACCCTACATCAAACTCGTTTAGCTTAAGCCTTTGCCCTTGTAAATCACCAAGGTGGACAGCCAGAGAAGTTATTGACTTATCTATCGGTCATAATAAATCGATATCACAGTGTGGAGAAATGAGTGAAAATGTACCCTAGCATACATGTTCTCTCCAGCGTTAAGTAATGGAGAAATGGGTAAAAACAATGCTATCTGAGGAGATCACTCACTGTTCGCTTGCAAGCACCGTTTTATATTTCACAGAAGTTGGTAAGCAAATATTTTCTGAATCAGATAATTTTCGTTGTAATATAGCTACTGCCAGATTATGCATGCTGTTACCATGGAAACCACGGATGTGATCTGTATACAAATACAATATATCACACAACAAAAAGTGTAATCGCTAAAAGAACCAAAGGAAAAACAGAAGATGTGACCTGGAGTTGATCGCCTTGTTTTCCGCAGCAAAAAGAACTTTTCTCGTATCAATTAATGCGCTGGTCATGGCAACGGCGCTCGGTGAAGCAAGATATGATTTCGTTTCATCTCCTGGGGCGAATGTATCATTAACTGGAATGAGCTTGGGATAAAGGATGATAATTCTTACGCCCGGAATATAAGGTCCTGGAAACTACTCCAATCTGGCACCCTTACATGAAGCTCTATGCATTCGGGGAATCACCACCTGCCCAATTCAGTGCAATATTAAACGGAGAAGATTCTATGATACTATACAGGCATATAAGGGATTTTGACGATTTGAATCATTTTGCTAGTCAATGTACACATCAGCACGAAATAACAGTATGTTTAACAATTGATACTTATTGTCCTGTAAATCCATGAAGGTATACGATATACGTTGCAAAATTACTCATCAACTGATCTCGCCTGGGGGAGGGTGTACCGCCATTTCGCCCTCCCAAATACTTTTTACTCACTTGGGTGGGGGCAAAATTCTCCCGCAACACATATTTGACTCAAGCTCTACAAGAAGATGTAAAAAAAAATAATCCACGATGATCGCTCTTAAATAATCCATATTTGCAAGTAATATTCTCCGAATTTAAAGAAAATCATTATCTGATATGTGATAAAGTTATACCGAGATGCTAGCGCTTTTTTAGTACAAAGTTTCAAAAAACGACGAAAACGCAATTTTCATTCACGCGTTAGGAGTGATGATCCTCGGCTAGGAAAAAATGCAGATAGGATCGATCAACAAAGACTTTGTCTTTTCGGAAATAGCGTAGCACGTTTGGAAGGTGGGGGTGCATAAAGAAAAGCCCTCTCCCCCATCTTGGTAGCGTTAACCCTAACAGACCTAGGGGTGGAGAGGGGCAAAACGGCCCCCTACCAAATCTGAGGAGAGGATCATGGGTAATTTTAAGATGGCGGCCAGATGAGGTATACCAGAAAAGTGATGTTTTCGTCCTTTTTCTTCAAAATTTCTGCTTTTCCTCGATGAAAAGTGGGCAAAAACTATTTTATTTCACATCACAATAATATTTACTAATTTATCATGCACTTTTTGTGGAGAAATTACATAAATAAAAAAATAAAAAAATCTGACCGAAAAATCGACCAAAAATGTCGTTTTTTAAGATGACGTCACTGTGACGCCATCAAAGCGGTCATCTTGGATTTTTGTACATTTTCTGATAGAGCTTGACCCAAGGGTATAGCGTGGTGAGTTTCAACCGACTAGCTCAAGGGGTAAGAAAAATAATTAGCGGGCGGGGGGGGGGTATTTCGCCTCCCCTCCAACCAGGCCTGGACAGGTCTGAAAGAGCCCAGGCGAGATAGGGTTAACCTTTAAACTAGCATGGATGGCAGGATAATTGAATGTTTTGCGATGTCGTTATTCATGTATATTTTCCTGATATTTTCATATTTCTTCCTAGCCATCAATTCCAAAACGGGCAAGCGTGTTTTTTTTTCTCATGCTTTACATGTACGTTGATCTATTGGTCAAGTCCGGTTACATAATGTACCACGTGACAGTCTTACATGAACTCATCTCGGGTGTGCTTCCTCGTGGCGTCCAGTAATTATACCGTGAGACTTGAAATATCTTTGGGGCTGACAAACTCTATCTTTCATCTTCAGAATACAGCGATTGGTTTAGACATGTTACTGACATATTGTCCAATTTTCTCCATTATTTGCTCGGAGACAGAGTAGTAAACGAACGTGATAGGTTATTAGACCAGAATTTTCACTTCAAAGGGTTAGAGGAATACACATTTGTATGGCTGGTTTGTACGTGTGATTTATTGCATCTTCGTTGTTATGAAATAACTCACGAGCTACAGCGATACCAAACCTTAACCGTACCTCGCGGCTTCCATTGTAGCGCGGCAGTACAAACGTATTTAAATTACAGATGATGAACATGTATACCATAATGAAATGTGTCCTGGGTTCAACCACGGATGGTATAGAAGTTTAGATTGACAGCCACTCCATATGGTGTTCTATTTGGGCCAAGCTCGCGGCGCGTCGCGTGGACACTCTGGCACGCGGCGACTGGCGACTTTCTCCTACCCCTTAACATGAAAAAACTCGCAACTCGCCACGCGCCGTAAAACGCGGTGACTTTGGCCATATCTGTTAACCTGGTAAGACTCGCCGCGCGCCACTCGCCGGACGAGCCCCGGTGCACGGCGACTTTTGACTGTAGAAAAACTCGCCACTCGCCGAGGACCGCTCCGGCGCGCGGCGACTGGCGTCTTTCTCCTATCTCTTAACCTGCAAAAACTCGCCAATCGCCATTCGCCGAATCTGATATACTTTCTAGGATATTGCGGACACCGTTTGGAGATAAAATATATAACACAGAGATTCGCAGCCAAAAATTAGCATAGGTTAGGAACGCCTATCTTTAGAATTGAACAAACATCTCGTGTACTTTCGGGCTTTTGGATTGACATGGAACAGTTATCTGCAGCGACAATGATCATTACTCAAGGTTTTGGACTTCACGAAAAGTATCCCACAGTGACACCACAATACGACAGAAACGCGGAAAACATTTGATGCAGCATTACTTAGTCTTATACAACTGAATCCACAGCTACGGTCAATTTGAACAGCTGGCCGTTAATATCTCCATGGTATCTCAATGGTTTAATCGCCAAAATACCTCAAACTGTGACAGAGCAATGTCGATAAGGCGAATCAGATTGAGTTTCGAGTAGTTCTTTCGTAATTTGTACGTGAATTTCCGAAGGATTTTCTCTTTTTTCAACGATCTATTCAAATTTGAAGACTGTACCTCTCGCATATCCTAACATTAATCTATGCAAATGCATATACATGTGCACATGTCGGCGAATGAAATGGCGAGTATAGTAGATGTTTGCGCCTACATTTGAACCATTCAGTGTCAATTGGTGTTGTTGTCTTCCCAATGGCAACTTCATTTATTGGCGAAACTTCATGTTGGGCTTATCTTAAAGTTTGTAACAAACATGGACTATTTTCACATGTCGCAGAACAGCAGCCTCCAATGACACGAGAGGCAAGTATTTAACCCTACATGACGAAGCTACACGATTCATCGCCTTCCGCAATATGCATGTTTTGGGATAACTCTTCTGCGTGGGGAGATAAATTTAGTCCATAAATAGATGTTTTGGTAGGTGAAAATGTATTACTAGTTTCAAATCTGTTGCAAAAATGTATTGGATTTGAATCAGTGTGTATTTCTCTTCGTTTATAAACTTAACCCTTGGACTATTTGGAACCTAACCCCACTCTAATTATTTTTCTTACCTCTTAAGCTAGGGAGCTGAACCGTACCACACTAAACCATTGGGTCAAGCTCTACCAGAAAATATAAAAAATCCAAGATAGCCGCTATGATGACGTCACAGTGACGTCATTTTCAAAACAGATTTTTTTTATTTTTTATTTATGCGATTTCTCCGCAAAAACTGCGTGATAAATTAGTTAATATTAATGTGATGTGAAATAAAATAGATTTTGCCCACTTTTCATCGCGGAAAAGCAAATTTTTTTGAAGAAAAATCATTTTTCTGGTACCCCAGATCGCCGCCATCTTGAATTTACTCATGATCCCCTACTCAAATAGGCTCAAAATGACCCCAATGTGATAAACTATACAGTCAGGGAGTGTCAGCTCTCAATTTATTTGTCGTTCTGGAGATACCACAGAAAGTTTGGTTGAGGGCTCCCCCCGCCCCCCGGTTTCATAATTATGAACAACAGGTTTTATTAGTTCCTAGGCAGTTTGGTCGTACCATAGGTCACCCGATACAACTATTTTCACTTGAAATATGGAGATACTATTTTCAACATCTCGAAACATTCATTCTATTGTGAAGTTGCTAGACCAATCCAAACTGACGACCACGAGGGAAGCTTAAAGATGTAACCAGCCTGAAATCTAGGCTGGAATCGATCTCTTTAAAATTCTACGAAAATGTCATGTTGGTGTAATGTTTTGGTGCATTATTTTGTTTTCGCGGCTGAGGTACTTGGACTGTTTTAAAGCAATTATTTTGGTCACACTCGCGATGTGACTGGCATGTTGTATAAGATATTTGGAGTATTTAAATCGAGAAATTTTGATGGATTTGGAATTACAACACTACGCTATGGACATGAACTATGGTTATTGGCTCATGATTTAAGATATTTGATTGATATTGCGGATAACGAACTCAGCTATGAATACGGACTATTCTATGAACTTTGGATACCACTTTAATGAATTATGCCTTTTGTTGCGTGAGAAGAATGAACCCTCTCTCTGATCGTATCATCCATCTCTCGTTGATGGAAGATATCTTTAATGTTGATTTCTTAGCCACCATACTTTCACGTAAAGGTAGACTTCTTAGCCACCATACTTGCCCCAGCAATATGTGCATGCAAACTAGAAGTATGTTAACTGTCTTTCATTTTCAGTGCCAGTTGTTTTGACAAAGCTATTTCCGAGATTCCATTTCATGGCCTTTTAGGTCAGGTTTTCTAAAACAAAAGCAGCTATATAATTTCAATGGCCTGATATAGAAAACGGTTATGTAATTGCACTGAATTGTACTTTGTGAATCCCAAGTCTGATGTGCATGTTTAGAAAATGAGACAGTTACCCAATTTCATTGTCATAAATTTTATGAGCATTCGATAGGTCATCATGAACCAGGACAGTATAAAAAAGAATGTCTAACGTTTTCAAATTACAGGTTTATTCCATCATTTACTGTCCCACCACCACCGTTACAGGCCACCGCCTTCGACATTGAGTTCACAAACTACGTGAAATGCATATATTAAAAACTATATATCATAAGAAATCCGTTGTTGTTGTCATCCATTCTAAGTCAAGTCTTCGAGAAATCTCGTAACCGAACTGGAATATATATATATATCTGGAACAGGTTATGTAGACATCATCTCCCGAGTCAACAGACGACCTTGCGTTATAATATCTAAGATCGCGCACAAGATCTAAGATCGCGACCGAAACTTCTACAATATGTTACGACAGGTACAAAATGAAACACATTTGACCATGGACAACTAAATTTGATTCCACTATTCACGAGAATATAAAAATAATTTTAAAATAAACGGCCTGGCATGCCGGTTATTTTTCGACAGCCGTGTCAACAAGCGTTTACACATGCCGACTTATGCTCTGCCACTCAACCGAACAATAGGCACGAGCCATGACTGGTTGCAGCTGTTCAGCATTCAGACTGGCGACGTCTGGCGGCAGTGACGTCATTTTCCTCTCCATGTACAGCACATACTCATTGGCGAAACAGAAAACCCGTCGAAGTGGGCAGAGTTTCAAATTTCTCTGTCAGCGTATTCTTGCATTCGTTGTATATGGCAATCCCACTATCATAAAATATAATACCTATGATGCTTTAGCAAACTTCCCGGCTGAAAAACACACGGGAGAGATTTGACAAAATCCATCGATTTTGAGGATGATTACGTCTTTAAACGTCAGATGATTCATGATCGTATTCATATTTGTTGTTGCGCCTGCAGGGATCATACACATGATATTGAAATGACCCGAACATTATCAGGTACAATGTCAGAAGTTTCATGTTCTTGGTCGCTGACTCCAGCCAGACGTCGTCAATTTATCCCACCACTTGTATGTCGTTCCAATGTATTACCTGTGTATGTTCGGATTTTGCTGGTGGACTGTTAGTCCCCGAGGCCCGCCCGCCCGTACATGCCATTTGACAAATATATGTAGGTTGATTGGATTGTTGGAAATTTAATCACAGGTATCACAGCGGGCATCACAGGTTAGTTTTTCTGTGTATTCTTACATCACCAGGTTTACACCATGTTGAAGCGTTTATTCAACAGACGTTAGCGATGTTCATCCGCTCTGTTTGAGCGGATCGGTCATCACAGCCCCCGAGCTAGCGTATCTAATTCCGCTAGGGGCCGTGTGGATACACACCATAATCTCCACATGTACAGATGCAGTAAAAGTGCGACTGAGATACCGTATTCTCGGATCTGAATGTGAGGTGCCGAGATAAGCTTTCCTGTAGAGTCATATGGTTGTGTTTCAGTCGCCAGACGTCGTCAATTTTTCCCTCCCGTTGCATATGGCTCCGGTTTATAACCTGTATAAGGTACGATTCTGCTGCTGAACAGTTAGTCCCCGAGGCCCGCACTCTGTATATGTCATTCGAAAAATGTATGTAGGTTGATTGTTTCGGTGGAAATTTTAGCCGTACGACTTTGGGCATCACAGGTTAGTTTCTCTGGGTATTGATGCATTTACTAGGTTTACCCTATCTTGAGGCGTTTCTTCCATCGGACGTCCTCGATGCTTATTCATTGAGATTAGATGAGTTATTTTTTTTTAAATGATCTGTCATCATAGCTTCTAAGCTAGCGTATCTAATTTCGTTTAAGCCTGTGCTAGGGGCGGGGGATACTTCATAATCTCCACATGGGTGGATGAGTAAGTGAATATGATTTAACGTCGCTATCAACACTATTTCAGTCAGATCACGACATTTGGTTCCTATTCCTTTTCACACCCAAGAACCCCACGGGTGCCCCAGTTAGTCAACTACTACGACAAGCTCTCTGAGGACTGAGTCCTATTGGACAGCTGCAATGAAAGCGCGCCTGGGATACCAAGGCTACGTTCGAGAATCCACCGTTTTATATGATCTGAATGTGAGGCACGGGGGAAGCTTTCCTGTAGAGACATATCGTTGTTTTTTTAGCCGCCAGACGTCGCCAGTTTTTCCCACCTCTTGCATATCGCTCCAATGTATTATCTGTTTATGGTAGGATTCTGTTTGTGGACTGTTAGTCCCCGAGTCCCGCCCCCTGACATATCATTCGACAAATATATGTAGGTTTATTGTTTTGTTGGGAGATTTAAGCCGTACGACTAGGGGCCGTGTGGATGCTTCATAGTCTCCACATGGACATCTACAGGAACAGCACGCCTGAGATACTAAGAGACAATCAACCGTATTCTCGGACCTGAATGTGAGGTGCCGAAAGAAGCTTATATGGTTGCATTTTACATTACAGGTTAGTTTTTCTTGCATTATACCCCATGTTGAGGCGTTTATTCCACTAGATGTCCTCGATGCAAATCCAATAACATCAAATGAGTTATTTGGTTGAGCTGGTCTGCCATCACAGGTCCCGAGCTAGCGCATCTAATCGCACTTAACCCTATCTGGCCTGGGCTTTTTCATTTTCATTTTCAAAAACGGCATTTTTTGTCGATTTTTCGGTCAGATTTTCCGAATTTTTTATAATGCAATTTCTCCGAAAAAACTGCATGATAAATTAGTAAATATCAATGCGCTGTGAAATAATGCGTTTTTGCCCACTTTTCATCGCGGAAAAGCAGAAAGTTTGAAGAAATATGAGGAAAACATAACTACTTTTCTGATACCCCAGGTGGACGCCATCTTGAATTTACCCATGATCCTCTGCTGGAGGAGTTATGCAAACGGGTTCAAAATGACTCCAATATGTTAAACTATGAAGTCATGGAGCTTTAGCTCTCGGTTTTCTGTCGTTCCGGAGATAGCGCAGAAAGCTTGATACGGGGGCATTTTGCCTCCGCCCCCCCCCCTTCCCCCCCCCCCGGCCTGGTAGGGTTAATTCCGTCAGTGCTAGGTGCCGTGTGGTGCTGGAGTAACAGCGCGATTGAGATACTAAGACTACTTTCGATGATCCACCGTATCCTAGGATCTGAATGTGAGGTACCGATGGAAGTTACCTTTTTAATCGACGTGGATCGGCAGTTGTTCCCACCTCAGCAGGCATTGCAACTGCCATATTCTTATATTTTGAATGTTATATTTTCTTGAATTTTTATATTTGCAACTCATGCAGTTCAGATATTGTTGCCTTTCGGATAGTCGTTGGATAGTGCTTTATCCATGTGGTAATATGGTAATAAATCGCGTTTAATACCATATAACCCACGTACGCCAAAAAAATGGCAGATTGTGATAGCGATAAATCATGTTTGTAACAGCACCATGTTCTGACAAAAGTGGCCAAGTGAACGCATCAGTAAGCTCTAGAATTGATGTCATAAAATTCTACGGCAAATATGAAACATTAGTATTGCTAATAGATTATGTTAGGGCTCATGGCATGGGAACTTTTTATCGCCAAAGTCGCCGTATCGTTAATTAAAATCTGTCTTGCTTCCCGTGCTAAATACAGACGTCCAGAAATTTACCAAGCTTTGGCAAAATGTAAACCTGTCTGACGGCTCCAAACTATAATAGGATCACGACCACCAGGCTGTAAAACTCATGTCGAATGTTAAGATATAGCGTGATATATCCAAAAATTACTTGATTAGAGCTTAACTCTACTGGACGTATGACCAATCGCCTGATAAGTGGCTTTTCCTTTGGCAAGCACATTGTGAAAAACAGACCGAAAATCGGCACAGTGAGACGAGTATATTACCCCCAATTTCAATCTGATGCCCTATTATGTGATAGTACTGGCTGCTGTAATAGTCGGGTGTGCCTTCAGCGATGACGTTCGAATATTGCTAAGGAGGGAAACAGTAACATACATAAACATTTCGTCGGTCAAACTATAGTGCAACTTTTGCCAGCGTGGAGTTTTTGATTTTTATTATGGACGTTGTAATGAGCTTTGTGTTAATGTGACAAAAGTCGTTCATCGATCGGACACATACATAGTTGGACCGATCGATTTCGAGAGTGCGCATTGGGTTGGTCCCCGAAGAACAAAACATAAATGTCGACCATGACCAAAAATTGGAATATAGGAGATCGTTTGTCCACTTTTGCTCTGTTGGCGGACTCGATGGTCGTCAAGTCTGGACCTTCTGACATAACTGTATTTAACTTCTGGCTAATAGATAAATTTGTACAGAATGGTTCTTTTCCTATCTTGAGGCTCACTTTGAAAGAAGCTATTCCAGTTCACCGGTCTGTATGGTAGAACTCTGCATCTTGAGGTCTACAAATGTAAGTATTGTTTTGCGCTATTTTAATTTGGCATGAGACGCATAACTTTCCAACGCATGTTTCTTTCTTCATTATGACAAAATCATCACAGTTGGGTTCAAACTTTAGGAGAATTAGTACAGGACTGAAAAGGATAAAAATAACGAACGAATATACATTCATAACCGCAGCTGTCAATTGATAAAGCCTTCACCTGTGCCAATAACGGTGATCAAAGTGAAAATATTTAAAACTAGTCAAAGCTGTTTTCGCATCTTAGGCTGTATCATTGACTGCTATTTCGTCTAAGAGCAACCATAGGCAACTGTTGGTTAAACCCATCTGACCTTGACTGGCGGATAGTGCTCCCTATTTATTTTCGCTACCCCGAAGGCTAGAGTGCGGAAACTTATCACACTATATCGCTGGGTCAAGCTGTACTAGAAAGTGTAATAAATTGAAGATGGCCGCCAAGACGTCATTTACACAAAAGGATTTTTGAATGATTTTTCGGTCAGATTTTCCGTTTTTTTTAATTTATGTTTTTTCTTCTCAAAACTGCATGGTAAATTTTCAACTAATAATCTGGTGTGAAATAAAATATCTTTCGACCACTTTTCTTCGCAGAAAAGCTGGAATTTTGAAGCAAAATGGCAAAACCATCACTTTTCTGATACCCCCACATGGTCGTCCTTTTGAATTTAACCACGATCCTCTGCTTGGGGTGTTATGCAAATAGGTTCAAAACTAACCCAATATGATAGTCTACAAGGTCACGGAGAGTGAGCTCCCAGGTTGATTGTCGTTCATGAGATAGAAGCAAACACCAACAGGGTGGCGAAGTTGGCCAGGTAGGGCTAAGCAAGTTCCCATCGCCATAAGTGATATTTTGTTGTTTTCGTGAGCAGGGAAGACAGACTGACTTCACGAGCATGGGGTTAATAAAGTGAAGTGTAGAGATCGGCATTTCATCTTGGTCTAGTACTGAATAATTACAAAAGCCATACTACTTGACCTGGGTTTTAACATAAAATTGTGGCAACTAGCACCAACAATTAGAACAGACATAAAATAAAATACAATTGACGACAAGCTTCTTGTCATGCAAGAGAGAAATAGTCGACCAATAACCGTGATGTAAGCAAGACACGATATTCACATTGTTAAATCGGCCTGAATGACCAGTATTCTTCATTGCACATAAATTTCCCAGTCATCTTAGCAGTATACTCCATCTCGCTCACACTTTGCTTGTCAATGAACCCGAAACGCTTTTAACCCTATCTGGCCTGGGCTTTTTGGGACATATCCTGGCCTCGGATATGCCCTCCCCCCTAATTATTTTTCTTACCCCTTGAGCTAGGGGGTTTATCACACTATACTCTTGGGTCAAGATCTACCAAAAAATGTAAAACAAATCCAAGATGGCCGCCTTGATGACGTCACAGTGAAGTCATTTTCAAAAACGGCATTTTTTGGTCGATTTTTCTGTCGGATTTTCCGAATTTTTTATTTATGCAATTTCTCCGCAAAAGATGCATGATAAATTAGTAAATATTAATGTGATGTGAAATAAAATAGATATTGCCCACTTTTCGTCGCGGAAAAGCAGAAATTTTGAAGAAATATGACAAAAACATCATTTTTCGGGTACCCCACGTGGCCGCCATCTTGAATTTATCCATGATCCTGTGCCCGGGGGGTTATTCAAATAGGTTCAAAATGACCCCAATATGATAAACTGTAAAGTCAGGGAGTTTCACCTCTCCATTTTTTGTCGTTCCGCAGAAAGTTGGTAATGGGGGGCGAAATGCCCCCCCCCCCACACCCAGGCCAGGTAGGGTTAAGATATTGTTGTACACGATTATTTTCGAACGGTCCCCAGACCATGCTAAAGCAGAACTAGACACACGATACGTGATCCACGCTACTCCCTTACTTTGCTATTAGTGTGGAATTTATCACCGAAATTGGGAAACTTAGATAGAAAGCATCACAAGGCTAAAGTAATATTAATATCATGCTCATGGCATAGCTGTCCAAAATAGTACCTCCGTGACCTTGACCCTTCTACAGTGGTTACCATCATCTTTGATGAAGAAAAAAGGGGGGAGGGATAGTTTGTCGTTGAGTGGTGCGGATTATTCTTTGTGAAAGACTGCTGAATACTAAATGTTGTATCTGATCCCTATGTCCCCTGTGTCGGCTAGGGTAAATTCATGCTGTAAGACATGTATAATATAGCATGTATGACGCCGTTACTGTATGTGTTTGAGATTTACAATGTGAACAAGGTAGTTCGGATCTTATTCGAACTACTTTTATTGTGTAGGCCGCGAGGTGTGTTTCCCTCCAAATAGTATGGTGTACACGCTCCTTACGTCTTAAAAAGTGCTCACCACAACATATTTATAAATACTGCTGGACATGTTGAAATATTGTAGTAGTAATATAGTAGTATTTTTGGAGTTACTTTTCTCCTTTAGTATGCATTTAAATATTGTCATTTTGTGGAACCAGTAGTTAGTACTTGAAAGTCGTGTCGGTAGTGGGGTAGTAGTGAAGAATTCCCACTGACTAATTCAACTCCTTTTCAGAAGATGTTTTTCATTAGGTGAAATCTTCACGTGAAACTATTATAGGGATAATAATGGGGTTGTATCACGACGCCTTGTTTTATAGCTTTGCGGTTATTGATAAGCGTTTATTGACACCGTAAACATCCGCTATCATTATCAGACGTTGATTAGATCACTAAATTTCCACACGAATCTGTTAAGCACATATTTATCCACCATTCCCTCTGAGAGCTCTCCTACCTCAATATCAGTAAAGTATATTATCGTTACTGTCAATTTCAATTTGCTGTCTTTATGTTGTTGTGGAAACGGATGAATATAGGTTATATGACTTCAAAAAGTGACAAAATAGAGCCAAATTGGCACTATAGTCTACGCAATATAATAGACTTTCTTGTTTCAAAGAGTTGCTGGTGATTATTGACCCTGCCGGTTGACCTATTGACCTCACTCTTCATACTCGACACATCGCGTGCATTAATGCATCCTGTTGCGAAAGTTTGACGTTCAATGGTTTACTTAATTCTATCTCCATTGGCCTTGATAAGTGACTATTTGGCCTCAGTAGACTTACTGTTTGTTATAAGCCTGAGGTATTCCTAAAGTTTGATCATAATGCTCATCCTTGAGCCGGAGTAATACCATAATTTGTTGTTTTGGGGGTCACACTGGCTATGACTTTTGACCTGTCCCTCATTTATGAATTCACATCGTCTCTCATATATTCACCAGTAAAAAATGGAATTTTCAATATTGTTTCACTGTCAACCTTAGTTTTGATACGCGACATCGGAATGAGCCCATTTCCTTGTGAAATTTGAGAAATATCAGTTAACAACGAAAGTTGCGAGAGGAAAACCAAATTAGAAAGCGAATATGTATTCCATAGAGCTTCGACTAATATAACTTAGCTCGCACAAGAATGTTGAGAAATAGATTACACACCATTGTGTGTGTATCAAGAGAGATGATAATAAATATAGTAATGCTTATATCAGCAGAAATGCTACTGCCGACAAGGGTTGTCAATGCCAATCATAAACACGCGCTGCATGGGTACTGCTAATCGAGCAATACCATTTCGTGTGCATTCTAAGTACGGAACTACGAATATGGCTAGGCAGATACAGTAGCGTAAGTAAACATTTCATTTGTCGAGCGATATTGACAATCTGTCTCGGGTGGCAAAATAGAATTTTCTCGCCTTTGTAACTGGCAATACGCTAATGTGATAAAGTAGCTCTAATCGATCTCACTGGTACGTTCATTTAGAAACGTATCGATCTCGAGGGTAAAATCTGGCCGTGCCCTCTATCCAACCATTTATATAACTCAAACTTTGAGCAAAGTTAAAATTTGAATATAGGAGATAATTGGTCCAGGTCTGCTGAATTCGCTGATTTGATGGTTGACAATGTGTATCATAGTTCCATCAATCAAAAGAAGAGACAGGAAATATCTCATCTGTGGGAATTTACGATGGGCATATTCTCCTTCGTGGGCTGACCTAGGCGTTAGCAGTTCTTGAGACATATAAGTCATTTCCATTCTCTAGCGCTCCTCCGCTAAATATTTTGCTCATGCCTTGAACTAGGGGCCTACCAGAAAATGTAGCAAAAATTAAGATCGCCGTGCTGAAGACGTCATTTTTACGGGGGGGGGGGCACTTTTTGGTTGATTTTTCCAATCTTTTGTTCGTGTCGTTTTCTTCAAAAGACCTGCATGATAAATTAGTATATAATAATGGATGTATATATTTTGTACTTTCAGCCTCCTAGACTCAGATATATTGAATATATTTAGAAGAACGAGGCAAATCGCTCAAGCCAGGTGTAAGCATTTCGACAAATAATGCGCCAGTTTGTGGACAATTGGGAAGAATCTCATTGTATTACGCAAGGTTTTGCTTCATTTTACGCGAAGGCACTTTTTGGTCGATTTTTCCAATCTTTTGTTCGTGTCGTTTTCCTCAAAAGACCTGCATGATAAATTAGTAAATAATAATGATGTGACATCAGATAGTTTACTTCCACTTTTATTCTCAGAAAAGCACGACTTTTTAAAGAACAAATGATAACATCAATTTTCTTATTCCCATATATGGCCGCCATTTTGAATGTACTAATGATGCTCTGTTGACCCTTTCTCGCCTGGGATTTTTTGGACCTGTCCTGGCCTGGGAGAGTGGGGCGAAATCCCCTCTCCCCCAAATTATTTTTCTTATTCGTTGAACTAGGGGGCTGAAGCTTAGCACACTATACCCTTGAGTCAAGCTTTACCAGAAAATGTAAAAAAAAAACAAAGATGGCCGCTTTGATGACGTCACAGTGACGTCATTTTCTAAAACGACATTTTTGGTCGATTTTTCGGTCAGATTTTTTGAATTTTTTATTTATGCAATTTCTCCGCAAAAATGGCCTGATAAATGAGCAAATAATAATGTGATGTGAAATAAAATAGTTTTTGTCCATTTTTCATTGCGGAAAAGATGAAATTTTGAAGAAATATGACAAAAAGATCACATTTCTGGTACACCACGTGGCCGCCATCTTGAATTTATTCACGATCCACTGCTCGAGGGATATGCAAACAGGCACAAAATGACCCCAATATGATAAACTATAAAGTCACGGAGGTTCTGCTCTCCATTTTAAGTCGTTCCGGAGATAGCGGACAAAGTTTGATAGCGGAGAAAGTTTGGTAGGCACAGATCAGGCACAGTTTGTCACAGATCAGCTTTGCTTGTGAACATTCGCGCATATGCTAAAACTAGAAACTGGAAGGAATAAAAGTAATAGATTGTATAGAAAAGACGATATGCAAAAACATTGATATGAATGTAACATGAGATTTTGTTATTGTTAGAATTGAGATGTCTGGCAATGTGTCCTCAGAAACCTGGCCAAATACAGTTTTGAGTCAGCATAATCGTCCATCCTCGTGTTTCGCTAGTACCTACTTATCAAATTTCATTAAAACATCCGACAGTCAACAGCAATTTGTAAATATGAACATCGACGAGAGACATAATCCAATAAATAATTGAACTGAATTTGTTGGCGGCAAACAAGGAAGCTAAATAAAAACTAGCTATTTATGAATTGAGTGCTTCGCTGAATTATTTTCAGAGATTCAAACAACTCGGATAAATCAGACAAATCACTTAACGGAGTCATTTACTGTCGTTATTGATTCTTCTAGCCGTGGAAATGGTAACAACACTCTCGACCTGTTCCGCGTCAGACGAGACCCATTTCACTTACTTCTTGTCGTCGCCTTGTGGCAATGAAGAGTCAATCGTACCAACACTGGGCTGACTCTAATCACTTCAGAAATTTGTTCACTTTTCCGGCGGAGCAACAATCAAGCGGAAGACTCACACAGATTAAACATTCGCCACTGTGAAAATTAAGGTGCAGAACCGGCAATTTATTGACTCAGCTATAGTTAAAAACCCATTGAAACTACAATGCAAGAATGTATGGAATTGTAGCGTTGCATGATTCTTCGGGGATCATATTTAAATTATAAAATACACATGAATATATTACATTGATTGATCGATTATATGGGTAATGGGAGACGCAGTAAAATTCTCAGCTGCACAGCTTGATAATGTACAGCACAGAGCGCTCGACTCAAGCAGAATCGACTATCCACCGGACTTTCCCATAACCAGAAAGAGAGGTAGAAAAGAAAGGCTGCAGTGTCTGAAGATCTTACCGAGGAGTCGATACTATGAAAATTATGAGTGACTAAATATTTGCTACAATACGGCGTATACAGAGTGGAAGGCCTTTCCTGGTGTTCAAAACTTAGTCTGTTGTTGCCATATCGCTGAAAAGAATTGAGTATTGAATAAATAACTGCAGCCACAATATTTCTTAACGTGATACAAATATAAAATACGGTCTGTTATTCGCGAAAAATGTCAAAAAGTTTCAGCTCTCTTGTTCTCTTCGTCCCGGAGTTTGGTGGGAAAGCATAACGTGTTAATAATAACACCGGTTACTTTACCGTCGCGATTTGACATGATCTTGAATAGAATACAGTCACAAAGACTAAAGTCCTTGCGTCTGGTCGGTTTTTGGCAAAAAAGAATATGTGTAAACTTAATTTAGGCATGTGGTGTAAAATGGATATTCCCGAGCCCAGACCGCCCGTACATCCGTACATTTCGAAGTCGGTAACTTATCTCTTATATTTTCACTGATGACCAAGCTGTTGGGAAAAATAACTAGGGCATAATATGTACGTTACAATATGAAAGTATTATTTAGACAACGAAAACCTGTCCCATTACCTTGATACCAGTTACCAGTTACAAATCTGAAAACATCCATGGGTCACTTAGTCATATTGACAAAGTATCGACTCCTAATCAAGAAATGCCCTTGAGATATTCTGTTCCTCTGTTAGCAATCTGACCTACAACTCGTTCTTCTCAAGCTGAGCGTTCGAAGCTATACACCACGAAGTTTGGCTGCCGGGAAACCTATGGACTTTTCCATTACCTATATCCAATCGCTCATCCAGTGTTAAGGAGTTCATGAAATTGTACCGAACTAAACTTGACCGTGTAGACGTTAGTTGTTCACAAAATATACATTGACACAATGAAAAAATTAACTAAGAACCGCTGTAATTATTAATGAGCGACGGAATGTCATCCTCATCCTCAGATTTGTTTTCACATATAGGTTGTTTCAGTATAAATTCAAATTCAACGCTTTAGGCATGACCTACGGTGAAGGGAAATAAATCCTCCTGGGTATGTTGAATATTTGCAGTTGTTTGTAGATTTAATACTATCAACTGGACATTTTTGTATTGGCTCTTTATTTAAATGTGTGAAGTAGCATGGAACACTATCGCGTAGGTAGGGGAAAATGAACATCCGGAAATAAAGCAATTGTGTCCAGAAAGCAGAAATCAGAAAGGCGACCAAACGCTCATAGCGGTCCTGGATAATTTCTGTCATGTTAATCGAAAGGTTGAAAATCTTCCTTAATATGGCTATGAGAACGGGAGGAGAGATTAAAACCGAACTGAAATGCGCTTTTACATACTGTGAAGTGTGCAAGTGTATATGTCGTCAGTGAAAGATGTTCAACGTGGTATCAAATACAGATCTGAAAGGTTAGAGAGATTACGGAGGTGGAAAAGTTGGCGGGCGGATTTTCAATTGGATTTAACTCTACTCAAAGCTGTTATGCAAGTTAAATGCACGCGAAAATTCTGCTTGACAGCAACTGGTACATAGTATTAAGTTAATGTGACAGGATGCAAATACCTAACAGTCCTAACTTAACCCTATCTGGCCTGGGTTTTTTGGGACCTGTCCAGGCCTGAGGGGGGGGGGCCGAAATGGCCCCCCCTAATTATTTTTCTTACCCCTTGAGCTAGGAGGCTGAAACTTATCACACTATACCCTTGGGTCAAGCTCTACCAGAAAATGTAAAAAAATCCAAGATGGCCGCTTTGATGACGTCACAGTGACGTCATTTTCAAAAACGGCATTTTTGGTCGATTTTCCGGTCAGATTTTCCGATTTTTTTTATTTTTGCAATTTCTCCGTAAAAACTGCATGATAAATTAGTAAATATTAATGTGATGTCAAATAAAATAGTTTTTGTCCACTTTTCATAGCGGAAAAAGATATCACTTTTCTGCTACCCCATGTGGCCGCCATCTTGGATTTACCCATGATCCTCTGCTCGGGGGGTCATGCAAATAGGCTCAAAATGACCCCAATATGACAAACTATAAAGTCACGGAGATTCAGCTCTCCATTTTTTGTCGTTCCGGATATAGCGCAGAAAGTTTGGTAGTGGGGGCCATAATGGCCCCCCTCCCCCATGCCAGATAGGGTTAAGACTGAATTAGCTGAAGAACACTGCCGGTGATCCGCGAATGTTTATTCAACTCACGGATGGTGATCAAGTAACTAACTTATTATAAACAGTTTAACGGTGTATCAAATTAAGCATGATTTAGACTGATTGTAGAAACTATCGGTCATAAGCCGAAGAAAAGTCGATGGTCGGAAGTTTTACTTGTTTTCACTGTTGAAAATTTGTTACCGCGTTTTTCAGAGTGACACCTTCTGTGCTATTGGGCGTAGAGTAATGAAATATGGACACAAAACTGTACGTATCTAGAACTAAATAGGCACGCCTTGTTGTTTCTAACTTACTCTGAAATTCATAGTTCTCGTCATATTGTGTTTGAAGAGATCATGTTCTGGGGATTGAATTATTGAACTTTGAACTGCATGTCATGAAATCATGCCCATGCCGAAATCAACAAACATGAGGCACTCCACGTTTGGTTGAAAATCATATTAAAAGGAATCTGAAAGGGCAAATATTTTTGATCAATAACGTTTGAAGTAATTAAGGAGCTTCCTGACAAATCCAAGTTTACCTCTATTGCGCATGGTTCTGCGCATCTCCCGAAATGGCGATATTTAAAGAACATTTAATGCAGAGGAAAAATTTCAAATTTTAAGAAAACAGTTGAGAGAGGATTTTTCAATTGGATAATGTGTTTTCCAAATTTTGAGGCAATACTACCTCAACGGAGTAACGCCGATAAACTGACGGCGAGATCAGGTTAATTTGGCATCAACACCAAGATGTTCCATGTTGCCATCGTACTGTCTTGAAAAGAAGCCTGGTGACCCCTCATTTTTTTATTAGATTTTTTGATTCAGCATTGTTTTAGAAAACTAGTATTTTGAAGAAAGTGACATTTCAACTTCTTAGAAAATCTGAACTTTTTCCTATCAAAACAGGGGCACTTTTCCCAGAAGTCCTATCTAATCGAATATAAAAGAGTTGGGTTAAGCCATTATGATAGACCATATAAATTCCTAGATTATGCAAAATTAGGCATGGTGACCCCTAAATTTTGTCCTTTATTTTGAATGTTGAATGCTTGCCGAAACACACGGAAAATGACGAGTATATTTGAAGCAAAACTTGCCACAAACTGACCCATTTAAGCTCGAAGAGTTCAGTTGTTTGAAGAACAAAATTGTGACTAAATTCTAATTCCAAAAAAAATAACTGTCATGAAATATATATATCTCGTTTTGGCGAGTTTTTGTATTGCAATTGAGTGAAAACTTATAAGGCGATGGAAATAGTATTGCTAACTAAAACTTTCACAATGTTATTACATAATATGACGCTGTCTTCCAACAGCTCAGAAATGTCAGCTTTCTCATGATGGGAATATAGGCGATGATTTGTCCACTTTGAACTGATTAGCGCACTTGGCGGTCGGTAATTCTGGACCTTCTGACAGTAGTAATTGGGCTCCGCCTATGGGTAATGTAGTCATTAGGAGATAATGACACTCGATGTTTTCGGTTTCACCCCATGATATCAGGGTCATGTCCTGTCCGTTAACAGGATGACCATCGTGACACGTTGATCAGCTAGTTTCGTGCAATTTTCAGTGATGCTGACAAGACTTCATGATGTTTCAAATAGCAAAACCGTATCGCTGATTATTATTCCTACATGTGTATCTATATGATTGTGTTTGAAAAGGTGGCCATCTAGAGATTTATCTATCTTTGTCACGCTACGATTGCGAAATGTCATTTGAACACCATGAGATATCGAAGTGCATGGGTTCACACTCTCCTAGACCCGAGTTTAGCGGAACCAGACACAAGTCACAAAATGTAAAGCCAAAAATCTCGTATTTTCTTTATCAGTGTGCTATATTTATAGCCAAATTTGAGAAACGAGTTTCTCGACAATGTCCTGTGACGTTGGTTAAAATCGTTGCATTTTACACAGGATCTAGCAAATGCTGCTAGGCGAGAGATGTATACGCAATATTTGAGTAGGATAGTCATAGTTTGCTACATCGAAATTGTAATCGTGAAGATTCACTTCATTTTATAGAGATATACGATGTGTCAGGGCTATCTGTTGTTTCGTTCAAATCCAACGATGGTGGATATCCTTCACTGCGTCATTGGTTATCCACAGCAAGGATGTCATCTATATAGCGTTTGGCGAATGACAAGGATATTATTAATCAAGAATACAAGCAATTCTATAAACAAAGAAACATCCGATGAATGATATCCCTTCTATGCAGTAGACCTGGACAACGTGCTTTAACTTCTGCTATTAATATATTGGCGATTGGATTTTTTGAACACCGATATTATTAATGAACAAAGACGGCCAATTAGGTTCTGATGAGGGATTATAGTATAGAGCGTCGAGAAATTCCAAGAACATGTCTAGCATGTTATAATGCACCAAGTTTTTGTATATGACATTTTGAGATCTACATTCAGCGCCAACGTGTTTGGAAATAGTGACGCAATATCGTTCACAAAAATGTTTTGGTACCCCGCCAACAAGGTTGAAAACTTCAGTTGCTTTGTGTGGTGTTTTATGCATTTTGGGAGGTCAGTACCCTTTTAGTATATCGTTAGTTAATTGTAATACCACTTGAGTGAATATTGTCATTGGTTCAATAATCTGTTCTGGTCGCGGATATGGCAGCAAAAGACTAACTTCAGCAAAGGTTATTTCATTCTTATCTCGTCGCCATACCATAGCAGATATTTAGCCATTGGGTCATATTGTCATAGGATTGACTCCTCATCAGAAAATGCACTTCAGGTATTCTATCCCTCTTTCAGGTGACGGAGCAATCTAGTGGATAACTCAATCTGCTTGAACCGAGCGTTCTATACTGTACATCAACAAAATGTATTCCTTTAGTGTGATGAAATTATTAAAAAATACCGAACTGAACGTATGACCATGTGGGCGTTAACCCTATCTGGCATGGGCTTTTTGGGACATATCCTGGCCTGGGGGGAGGGGGGGGGTCGGAATGCCTAATTATTTTTCTTACCCCTTGAGCTAGGGGGGCTGAAACATACCACACTATTAAAAACGGCATTTTTTGTTCGATTTTTCGATCGGATTTTCCGATTTTTTATTTATGCAACTTTTCCGCAAAAACTGCATGATAAATTCGCCATTTCGACCCCCCCCCCCCCCACCACCAGGTAGGGTTAATTGATCACAATATATTCATTAGCGCAATGCCCAAATTTATCCTGTTACCGCCAGCCCTAAGAATTGCTGAAATTATACATTGGCGATGGCCACCAACGGAATGCCATTAACATAAAAATGTTTTTCACATATACTTTTTTCCATTATACATTCAAAACATAGAACATTAGGTGTGACACAATTGTGTAGGATACGAGACGTGATATAGGCTCCTTCGGCACTACTGATAAACTTGTCAGAGGAATGATGCACCATGTTACCACACAAACTGGAATTCGTCGCACTATCTCTGACGACACATGGAAAATGGTACAGTAAAAAAGAAAGATTTTATGGCCGCACAAAGTGACTGTGTCGTTAATTAAAATCATGATTTGAGCTAAAGGATTACCCTTCGTACTCCTTATTAGACAAGCCCCGAGAATGAATGAGCTGTGTTCAATCTCAGCTGACGGCTGCCAACCATAATAAGATGACGGCCATTAGGAGTACACGTCCATATTATATATTGCGTTGTCGCCCGACATTCAGAGAAGTACGGCTTTACGAATGCGCTTTGATCAGTAGATTTTGAATCAATCGAACCAGATCTGACCTGAGTAACGAGCAGAACGACTTTTGGGGGGAAGAAGAGAGAGTTGAGAAGGAGTAGCTGGATACTTATTGAGTGACGTTTTCATCTGGAAGAATTAGCGTTTGATTAAAGATTAATCGCACCAGGACTTGGCTAGGTGAGGAGTAGCACAGCTTTCTGAGTAAGTGACAGCGCCACTCCTCCCCATTGATAGCATTGTAAAATCTTGGCTGAGCAGTATGCAAACCACCAGCCACACTGCACATTCTATTCTAGCCGAATGCATACGTTAAGCTGAACACACTGGCGTATAAATACGGTACTTTGAGTATAGTTGGTACAATGTCATAACGTGGTTCGTGCAGACATTATATGTGTCAATAGCTTTCTTTTCAATTTAGCCAATTATCCAAGTCAAGGCGAGTCGTACGTTAAATAGACATTTGAAAAACAATCATCATCACATTGCATTTACACTAAAGCCATACACAAAACACCTTAACAAACAAGTTCGATTCTTTGTATTGAAGCATGAGCATGCTCGCGAAATCTGTGGTCCAATCGTAGCTGAACTGAATGCGGGTTTCACATCTACATCACATCACATTTGTCATCCCCTGGTAAACTTGAAACGTGTTCCTTAACTGTGCGCTGGTGTCTTTACGGTCAATATGAAGAATTTGAGCGATATGCAATAGGTGGGGAAAAAATAGATGAAGACTGGCGATTAAAAAGCAGCCATATGATTGCACAGAAAAGTTTCCCTCGGCACCTCGCTTCAAACCCGGGAATAGTGTGGATTCTCGGGCGTAGCCTGAATATCTCAGCCGCGCTTTTATTGCATGTGAAAACTATGAAGTATCCACACGGCCCATAGCGACGGCTTGAGCGGAATTAGATACGCTAGCTCGGGAGCTGTAATGACAGATCAGCTCAAACAAATAGCTGATTTGATGTAATGAAGGAAACAAATCAACATCGGATAAACCTGGAGAATGCAATAATACACAGAAAAAAATATCCTGCCCGACGTCGTACGGCTTAAATTTTCTCATCAAAACAATAATCCCACATATACATATATTTGGCGAATGGCATGTACAGAGAGCGAACCTTGAAGACTAGCAGTCCACCAGCAGAATCCTATTATTATTGTATATTAACGGGGTTCAAGGAATAGTTTCTCAAGTTTCTGAATCGTGTCCCATGTTTCTATGAGAAATTTGATGCAAATTTACCAGCAACTTGACTTGATATATTATTCACATTTTCCCCACTTGGCTGGCATCTTGCGAAAGCACTAAAGCTACCACGGCCTTCAAATTGCCGAATGGAAGTCTATTATTAAGAGCATATGGTTTAATGTTGTGGTTTGTTCTCTAAAATCCTGCTAGAGTCGGCAATAGTGATTAAAACAAACATGAGGTATGGCGGAGTTATCGGTCGGATATCCTACAATAATATGTATAACTTGCATGTGTTGTATGCCGCCATTTTCGCAAACACTCCCAGATTACGATAAATGGAAATAATTAATTTTCCCCAAAAATACCCTGCCCCTGAAGGTTGTCCTGCACGGTTTCGTAGCAATGGCCTAGTCTAATTTTATAATACGATAGACCGTCCGTGTTCTGCAACATCATAATTCGTCTTGCTGTCTCAATAGTTTATATATATATATATATAACACCATCTTGTTCAGCATTATCAGCGTTACCATCGAGCATATACGGATCACCGGCTGGGATCGTCTACACTGTGATCGAGGGTCATGATCCTTGGATGTGCCTAAAAATTAGGACTCGTGTACAGAGAGAAAATCGCCTTTTCAAGCTGATACCGGACCTTAATTACAGATTTTTTTATATATTTTTTTTTTAAAAAACAATTTTTTTTGACAATTTTTTTTCACTTTTTAAGGGGTTTTCTAGGAGAAATGAAGCAAACTTAGAGGGGAATGTTTGAGATGCAGTTTTGTATAACATATCATTGCTGTGTCTTAATATAATAGCTTTATCGGGGCCCTTCATAAAATATAGACATTTTAGTGATTTGGGTT
>JAVTVY010015859.1:0-60322 GCA_036873755.1 Hanleya hanleyi
ACAATCGAGTGCTAAGTTTGAGGGTTTGAGAGCATTGCAAATAAATAATATGTCACAATTACATCTACAGTGTGGGATGTTCGTATATTATTTTTGTTTGAAATGTGGATTGCATCATATACGGATTTCACGATATATCACAAAGATTTGCTTTTTTGTTCATGGTACATTTCCTATTTCAGTTGAAATCTTTAACCAAGCAGTCTTTTTGAAGCAAATAGCACACACTAAACACACACTGTCCCTCTACAGTGTTTGAACATTCTTCTGGTGTTCTCGAATAGATAAGAACAGCAGTTTTCAAATTTCAAAAAAAAATCTTTCGTTTTAGTCGTATACTGAATATGCATACTGGTCATTAAATTGTGATAGCACTCAACACCAGAACACAGCACTCAACACCAGAACACAGCACTCAACACCAGAACACAGCACTCAACACCAGAACACAGCACTCAACACCAGAACACAGCACTCAACACCAGAACACAGCACTCAACACCAGAACACAGCACTCAACACCAGAACACAGCACTCAACACCAGAACATAGCACTCAACACCAGAACACAGCACTCAACACCAGAACACAGCACTCAACACCAGAACACAGCACTCAACACCAGAACATAGCACTCAACACCAGAACACCTATGTTGAATATCCGTATTCACGATTAAATTCGTATAGTGTTAAAATTGGGAACATCGACGTTCAAGTTAAGAACACGAAGAGGACACATCAGGCGTCCGACATTTTGGCGTGCACAGGGACAGATATGGCGTGCCATATATTCCAGTTTTTAGATTACTGTATTGGTCGATTAAAATTGTCAAATGAAAATCTGTGCTTCTGATTGGCGTGTGGATCGACTCATTCGGTAGGATTCAACTTAGTTGTTTTATACATATTTAACCTCGGGTATGTCATTCGATGCTAGTTTCGAAAGACAAAATTTTTCGGTCCAACTCTGAAACAGAAGCCTCTCCCGAAGAAGGTTCCCCAATCTGTAAGAGGTACTTCTATTGAATTTCATTACATTGCCTGATACATTTCAAAATGCTTCATCGTGTCGCTTGAAATTAATTCAGTTTGTGACCAGCTTGTTTGGGGAATGCGTCAGCCATGATAATCTTTACCATTCTCTCATTGTCAGACTTTGTAGGTAGGGGGTATAAAACCATGAGAATGGATAAACAGTTAAAGGGCATCGGTATCTCGTCCGTTTGGAAAACACGCAACGTATCCCACAAAATGGTCAAAAAGAACATATGGGGCAATTGAAATTGAATAAAGAAACGCTGAACACTCAAACGCGAATTATACATCATCTGGGAGTTCGCAAATAGGAGTATATTATGAACTATTTGCGAATGCATATCCTCAAGTAAACACTATTATACTGAACAGTCTATTCTGTAGTCTATTTTCTGTTGTATCGGCATCGCAATGGCCGAACAAGAAACTTTATTCACAGGTATGCACCGCATATCTCCATTCTATTACCCAGTTAGAGGGCCATTGGAATCACAGGTGCTATTTGTACCCCATCGGGAAGTATGGCTCCCAAAGCGGTTAACTAATCAAAGCTACCCGCGAAAATGCGTTACATCCTTAAGGATCAATATGCTGTGTATAGCGTGTGCTCCTTTTCGGAATAGTTTGATAAAAAATAATGTACGATATATGCGCTTCTGACTGATAATGAGGCCTGAAAATAAAAAAAATAATTAATTAGAAAATGACCGAGTTACTCTTCCGTGTAAGTCAAATGTTATTTAACGAATCAGGTCGCTTATTTATGCGCAGAATTACTACCGATGTGCTTGTGAGAAACCTTCCTTCTCAAGCCTTTCAAGACTGGTTTCTTTGGATTCGTGAGTATACTTATAATGGGTCATTATAGTCAGGCAGCAAATATGATGGCAAGAGCTCTCGTGGGGGAATTGTGTTATGACAATAAGCCACCTATCTATCTATCTACCTATCTATCTATCTACCTATCTATCTATCTATCTATCTATCGGAGACCCTTAAAAGAAACATAAGTGCAATCTTGAATTTAGTCAAGATTCGATCAAGCGAGTTGGTTGAAAATGATTCCTCTATAACGTACGTTGTTTTACATCTCAATAATCAACTCATAACGATGTGTATACGCAGATACGAAGGGAAATATCGAGAGGGGATAGTTGCCCCATACCCTGAACTTCTAGTTGGATATGGCCGATCTAGCCTAATTCCAACGGATAATTTCTTGTTATTTTCGAGTCCTCTGTGAATGTGTTTTATCAGCATCGAAAACACTAAAAGAAACAACATTTGCTACCAGACTATCAACTATTTAAAATCGCATGGTTCCGCCGAAGTCTAAGGTATGTTGAACATTTCTAGAGCAAATAAGTGTATGGAATATGGAAAACTGGCATAAAGAAATTGATCAAGTATATAGGCTATAGTATAGGACAGTCGGGATCATCTGTTATAGTTTGATAGATTTGTGTAAAATTTTGCTAAAATTGTTCGCTTTATGTTTAAAGCATCAAAATTGATTTGAATGTGTCCCTGTTCATGCAGATTAGTACTCGGAGATGAACCACGTTCAACCCTTAACGTGAAAGCAGTTTCTTGTGGCAATGAAAGCGCCTCCTCCACCTCCAGTATACGCAATGGCCCATTGTTACGATCTTCTAAATATATAGGGGTAAAGGGTTAAAACTGCATACACTATATATTTAGGATCAAAGGGTTAAAACTACATACACTATATATTTAGGTAACGCTCTACGAGAAAATGTAAAGAAAATTATACTGTCGACTATGATGACGTCACATTGACGTCATACAATGTATACCAAACAAGCAGCTTTCGGTCAATTTTCTGATCGACCTTAGGTGTAAGGTTCTATTGTTTTGGCCTTCACACTATCAGAAGCCTCTTGTCTAATACATTGTTGTACCCAGTATATTGTTATATTCCTTTATCTCGTGACACTTATGAAAATGGACAAATGTTCTTTTCTATTCTCTTTTGTTTTACATTTTTGCTGAATGTTTGGTAAATTTCCTCACAATAGTCCCTCTGTAAATTAGAATATAATTCTTCAGGGTTAAGTAAACTCAATTCGGGGAATGGCAAAACGCAATTTTTGTGGTTCACCGATATTTCAAATTCACCCATGCGGCTTTGCTCCCGTTTTGAAGCCATTACGCCAAAATATCCTCAATCTCACAATGGCATGACCTTTGGAGCAAAGCATCATTTAATTATGAAATTCAGAATATGGGCCACGACAGTGTAATAAAAAAATAAATCGTTTCCTGATCTCCTTCCAAACAAATACGCATTCCGATTATCTTTCCAATCTGTGAAGTTTCTACCTCAAATTGTCTGTAACGTAATTTATTTAACGTCTAAGACGGTTCATTCATCGAGCAGATTTCGTTGTGAAACTTACATAAATAAAAGAAGAAACTAAAACATGTACAAAATAGACTTTAAAAAATGGATGGGCGGTACTATGATGGATGGGCGGTACTATGATGGATGGGCGGTACTATGATGGATGGGCGGTACTATGATGGATGGCGGTACTATGATGGATGGGCGGTACTATGATGGATGGGCGGCACTATGATGGAAGGGCGGTACTATGATGGATGGGCGGTACTATGATGGATGGGCGGTACTATGATGGATGGGCGGTACTATGATGGATGGGCGGTACTATGATGGATGGGCGGCACTATGATGGATGGGCGGTACTATGATGGATGGGCGGTACTATGATGCCATCAGGGTAGGCAATACAATTCTTTTAAACATTTTCTCGTTGCGCTTGCCCCAAATATATAGTGCGTAAAGTTTTAACCATTCATCCTGGGCAATAATGGATATATACAAAGGAGCATTGGGGAGGACATTTATTACTACCAGGACAGACTTTCACATGCTTATCCCAATCTTCTACCCTCTAACAATTGTTGGTTCTTTGTAGCATTTGGGTTCTTGAAAACCCCCGAAATATTGGCTTCTCGGTGGTTCTTTGAAACGTTTCAGGTTAAAAGTTATATATCTCTGTTTTTCCAATATTCTGTTTTTACAATAGTCGGTTCTTTGGAGGTCCATTCGTTGAGCAGCTTCCTCGGTGATACTTACAGAAACAAAACAAAGAAAGATGTATAACTATACCGAAAATATTCGTATTTCACCACGATCTGTATAGATCCAACGGACCCTGCAAAGAGACGATAGCAGCATATATACGTGAAGCATGCACTGAGAACCCCTCGGTATTTAAATAGGATCCTGGCTGAAGGACAAGCAGTTGATGGCAGCAAACAATTGGTGACGAATTCATATTTTAAGAATTGACACATTTTGACCTGATGACCTCCAAAATATGGGTCAATCTCGCTGACTCGAAATAGGCCCCTGCTCTCTGTATGTGTGGTGTAAGTTTGGCGCTCCTAGGCATATTCGTTCTCGAGGTATGGTGGTTACGCTAAAACGGCGACGGACGGATGAACAGACGGGCGAACGCCTGTGCATCACGACGAAAATAACCCAAAAACATTTTGGCCGAAGGATAGCAATAAAACAATAGATAGGATCAAGCAGATCACAATACCAGATGAATAAAAGTAGGCTAAATATTCGTCCTCGTGTACGCTATGTTGATGAGGGGTATTTAATTATCCTTGTTCAGATTGATGAGTATGAAGAAAAAAATACGTGTATGGTACATAATTAGGTACATGATGTATTATCAAACGGAAATGAACCCAAAAACCCTTAAGATTAAACAGATTAGATTCAAATGATACATTTATAATCCTGATCACTGGTACATGTTTTGACTGACAATCATTTCCACTGTGCAATCCAAAAGATAAATGAGTCTGGATCCAGTCTCGTATGTTATGTGTTTAGGTACTATTTTACAGGGACTAAACACTGTGTTTCGTACATCGAAATACCGCATTTCTACATATAAAAACGTTTAAACCCTGCATATACCAGTGGACATTCATTATTTCCATATGAAGTACCGCGGAGATGGTGGAGATGGCTTGAATAGATCCAACTGATCGGCTGAAATTACGCCTTAAACCAATGACAATCGACTATACCAATACAATCATTTTTGGTGTTTGTTTGGGAAATTTATAGGCTACTCACCAGGCTTGGAGTGACAATTTCTGAGATGTGTATTACATTCCTCCTGGGCTGGATCAATCTAAGTGTATTCCATTCATTGGGAAATAACCTGGACCAGTACGTCTAGTTTCAATTAGGAATGTCTGGATAGAACTGTTGAGATATAGCGTGCTTGTTTTTTCCATGCCCGAGTACCCGCCTAAGTAACATGCCTGTGTTGGAGTGTGGGGAGTATAATGGATGGCGTGAGTACTCACTCACTCTAAGGGTTGAACGTCGCTTTCAAAAATGTTTCAGTTATATGACGACGCTGAGTAAATTATGGATGAATCGATGGATGGACGAGTCGAAAGAAAGATTCTTTGAATATATTATGGGTCTTCTACATTTTCTTTCTTTCTCACCCAGGTAGAACGACGCTGAAAATATGATCCGTGCCCTGGTTGTTATGATCCTCTTGGTGATCCCTTTCATCGATGCTCAATGTAACCCGAATCAGCGTCGTATCCTTTTTTTCCTGTAAACTATTAGACAAGGCTTTAACAACGCAACAGTCGGACCATTTGTCAGTTATATGGTTGCCATATGTAGATTGAAAAGGGATTTTCAGAAGTGGTTTACCTCATACTGCCTCATTGGTTAAAGTGGGGTCTGGTATTTCCAGAACAAGTAACGATTTTACCACCAGGCCGCCAGAGCAACCTTTCATATCGTTGTTCAGATTGTTTTATATTTTCTCTCCGACTTTATTTTTTCTCGATTCCGCAAATTCTAAAAAAAAAAATAAAAAAATAATAATAATATAATAATAATAATAATTATAATAATAATAAAAACAACAGGGCCAGTCGAAGCTATACTCGGCACCGGTGTGATGGTTAACTGAAACCATTTCCACTGTCTGAAAATTCTCTTGCTGTGGACATGATGAGGTCCTTTGATACAAGCTCTACCAGGCATTCATTACGTTCTGCTTCGCGCCTCTCCGTTTAGCGCTGTAAGGGTCTTTGCCGGACTTTGCCGGAGTTGACCCAAGGTCATCTGTTGCCACAGTAAACGAACATGACGACCGTCTAACTGCGCGAATTAATATCAGCCGCGATTCACCGATATATATTCCCGCAACATATAGTTCTAGGGTAATTTAGCAAAAAGCTGCCTTCAGACTGTGTGACACTGCCGTTTTGTAGTACACTGAATATCCGTTAAGTATATTTCGAGATAAATATACGTTTTGCCATCAGTAAAACAGTTAGACAGAACAGTTCTTGGTTTCTGCAGGAATCCGGCAAAAGATGGCGAGACCCCTTACAAGGGTAAATGCAGCGTAGCACAAAGCACCCTGGGAGAGGATGCCTTTGATATTGTTCCAGTGAAGTCTCGCTGAAGATCGTGTTCTCACGCGAGTTCAGAATTCGAAATTGAAACTGAAATGAGGGGACTCGTATAACAGGCGACCTGTGTGACAGCTTATGTAGGGGAGAGTGGGACACATGGGACAGGGGAGACTTCGGACACCCCTTATTTCGTACCCTTCTGGAAATCGATGGAGACTGAGCTTACATATGCTGTTTGGTTTTCATACCGCCTCCCACATTTACCATTCTGGCGTTTCCTGGAATCATTGAAGTGAGTAAATCTTTCTTTTTGTGTTTTTTAACTTGAAAAGCTAGATTTTGAAGGCCACGCCCATTTGTTTATACGGTGCAATATAAGGTATATGATAGCGATATCTTGGCACAGGATTGTCTTTTATATGGGGCGCACATGACATTGACCGAACTGGTGATGGCATGGACAGTTGAACAAAAAAATCGCCAATTTGCTAAGTTGGGCCCCCTGGGGAGAGTTGGGACACAGTGTCTCCCCTATAGAGTGTCCCATCTCTCCCTGCACTTTCGAAGAATATTGCAATATGTATGGTATTACTTTCGTTCGGCAAAGTGATAATTATTTAGCAAGTTCACATTTCCATGTTAAGCCATTATTTTTTCAAATAAAAAAAGTTAGTTTGATTGCATTTAAGTCTTTACATTGGTTGTCCCATATCTCTCAACTCCTTGTCCCATGTCTCCCGACACTGTCCCAAGTCACCCCCAAAATACGCTGAAATGAAATCGTCTCCACATCATAACAAACTCGGTTTGGTGTCTTACACACTATGGCATTGGATGGGTATTCTTCCCAGGTTGGTGCATGGCACGCATTGATTTGCACAAATAAATACTTTGGACCGAATGTGAAATAATGTGACGTCACAGAAATAGTGTCCCAGGTCTCCCCACTCTCCCCTATGTACCTGTATGAACAGTGTCAAAAAATACTGTCAAATACCTCCTGACAATTATTACATCGTAGAATAGTATACGGGCAATATTGTAGAACATATAGTGCAACGCCAGATGTCTTTGGGTGTTTTTTGTTTATGAATTATTGGTAACATGCGTTTCCTTATAAATCAGACCTTCCCGATTAAGAAAATTGTTGGTGCCAAGCTTTCTTTCCTGAGTTTGAAGTGGTGAACCCTTTTTGACTTGAGTAATAGAGGGTCGAGAAATTTAGCGCGGTATCACCAGAATGAATGAAAATCGAAAGCCTATACTTTGTAAAGTTTTGGAATATTATATTGGGCTAATTTATAGCCTGTTTTAATAATTCCACTGATCAACTATTGTAACTCAAAATGGCGCTCATTTGGGGTCATCCATAAATCGCACGCTTTTTCATGTTTTTTGTATATGATAGAAATTATTCTCAGCTCAATGTGAAAATTTGTTAATATCAAAGGATCTCACATCAAGTCTATCACCTTACACCTAGTATGAATCTATTTTCATTATGTTCAGCTCAAAACAAGACGATTTAGTTGAAAATGGCGGACCTCTGAAAATCACACCTTTCCATGTTGCACTTATAGTTTAAGGCATTATTCTTAATTTAATGTGCATATTTGTCAAAAATGAGGGCCTAACACCTTATGCCTAATTTAAATAATTTACATATCCCTTATATCAAGATTCGGTGATAAAATTCAACATGGCGGCCATTTGGGATCATCTGAAAATCAAATTTTTTCATGTTGCTCGTATAGTTAAAGGTATTATTATTAGCTAATTGTACAAATTTATCAAAACCGAGAGATATCTAAACACAGCATAACATATTACACTTATTTTGAATCCATTTACATATCCATCTGATCAAGATTTGATGGTTAAATTCAAAATGGTGCACGGCCTTATGGAGTCATCTGAAAATCATACGTTTTTCATGTTGCTGGTATATTTGAAGGCACTATTCTTAGTTCATTGTGCAAATTTATCAAAAAAAGAGGGATTTCTAGTCGTAGCCTAACATCTTACGCCCATTTTAAATATATGTACACATATTCCCAAGATTAAAACTTGATGGTCAAATACTCGAGCATATGACCCTACACTAATATATAATATATCCAGTTTCATTTGCTTAAATCGTATTTCTAATTCACAACCAGGTTCATTATGTAGCTATCGCGTACATAATCATAGACGTCCAAAAATGTTTGAAATTCAGCGGATGACTTACTTAAATCATCGAAATTTTCACAATTATTTTTGGTGAGAATATACTTCTATATGTTTCTTTATTATTGTGAAGTCGCGTTTGTTTGACAGGAAGAAAAGCTAGAAAAGCTAGCTTCATCTGTAGGCAGCTCCTTCGCTTTTGCAGATATTCCAATCACATTAGGGATATTCTAAGCAAATAATTCTGAAATCCATTACAGGGTGCACGGATATACATTACAGCTAGGGTGCACGGATATATATTACAGGATGCACGGATATACATTACAGTGTGCACGGTGATACGATAAAATTACAGATATAAACAAATCCAAAATACAAGCGATCGATAAAATGTCCGAAACGGCAGCTATTTTTTTTTCTTCTAAAACACACACATATATAGCGTGCAACGTTTTAACCATCACGCTCTGAATGAGAATAAGAAAGAGGTTCGAACTCCCCCCAGCTTCCCCCCCGCCCCACCCCCCACACACACACATCACACAACGCCATTTCCAGGCAAAACCGCGCAAAATCCCAAATCACGGGGGGCCATGTAGGTTCAATATCATGACAATTTCAGAAAGTTTTCAATATCAATAAGGCTTCCAATCCTGTACACAAATTAAGGAATTCAATTCCATGATGTCATATATCGTTATTTTGAAACGACCCATAAGTGATTCCAATATAGTAATTAAATGTTTTCATTAAATATCATCCAATATATCCCGATTGAAATTGTACGTACAAAGATTACTTGTATGTCCGTTTGAGTAACTCTATCCCGTAAAGTATCGTATCTGCCGTCTTTTGGAGATGACCCCTACCTGACGTCTCATGATTGATCGAGACGAATATATTATGTCACTAACGCATTAAACAATGTTTCTTGATTCAAACTATACTTTACAATTAGAAACTGGATCGAACACCAATATGCATAATATGCACTGATATTGAAATTCAGTTTCCACTGTATCCATGCCTTCCCCAGCTTGGCACCATATCAGAAAATGATCGTCTCGTGGACTTCTACACGTGTGGTAAATGTCATGATGGTATCAAAAACTGAACAATACGACCTCAATATCGAGCTATGCCATCGGACCAGGTGTATCTGGTTAGTTTTTCTAGATTTCTTGCATTTGCCAGGTTACCACATGTTGACGCGTTTACTCCATCAGACGTCCATGATGCTCATCCATTAACATCAGATGAGTTGTTTGAGCTGATCTGTCATCACAGCTCTCAAGCTAGCGTATCTAATTTCGCTTAAGCCGGTGCTAGGGGCCGTGTGGATACTTCATAGTCTCCACATGAACAGCTGCAATAAAAGCGCGGCTGAGATACTAAAGCTACGTCCGAAAATCGACGAATACTTGCCTGCAGAGTCATATGGTTACTTTTTAGTCCCCAGACGTCGTCAATTTTTCCCACCTCTTGCATATCGCTCCAATTTATTACCTGTATATGGTAAGATTCTGCTGGTGGACTGTTAGTCCCCGAGGCCCGCCCTCTGTAGATGTCACTCGACAAATATATGTAGGCTTATTGTTTTGTTGGGTTTAAGCCGTACGACATCGGACATTGCAGGTTAGTTTTTCTAAATTTCTTGCATTTGCCAGGTTACCCCATGTTGAGGCGTTTACTCCATCAGACGTCCATGATTCTCATCCATTAACATCAGATGAGTTCTTTGAGCTGATCTGTCATCACAGCTCCCGAGCTAGCGCAAGTAGTATACAGAAGGTAAATTGAGTTAACTTTCACCCGGATGTAAAAATGACGTCACAACTTCCGATGGTGGCGCCATCTGTACACTCTGGATGCAAGGGAGACAACTCGGACAGATCAAGGCATGTACTGACCTATCTAGGCTATAGTTCCGGCAACCTTTGACCTCGAATTCTTCCGCGGTGATGCGGTCATGTCTGGTGGTGATGCGGTCGCGGGAGAAAGCTTCCGCGGACAGAAAGTAGTCCCATGGGTTGACTTCCAATGTTAATGTATACGGGGAATACCTAAATAGACGTTTTGTGACCTAGGTGGGTCCCTAGTGGACCGATGGGGTCGAGTGAGGTATCAAAGTGAAGCATTCGTGAAGGGGCATCTGATGGGCTGGGTGTGGGGTTGAAATATCGGCATTCTGCGCATGCGCGGTGGCCGAAGGGTATGAAAATAGACGTTTTGGAGCTAGGGGAGCCCCTAATGGTCCAATGGGGTCGAGTGAGGTATCCAAGTGAAGCATTCGTGAAGGGGCATCTGATGGGCTGGGTGTGGGGTTGAAATATCGGCATTCTGCGCATGCGCGGTGGCCAAAGGGTATGAAAATAGAGGTTTTGGGAGCTAGGGGAGCCCCTAATGGGCCGATGGAGTTGTATGAGGTATCAAAGTGAAGCCTATGTGAAGGGGCATCCAGTCGTCATGGGTGGGTGCATGTAAAATTTTTCCTGAAAAAACCCCCCCGGAACACGGACTTTATCGAAAAATCAGGGAAAATGGCTATATGGGGTATGGGGGGTATATAGGTCGCCGGGCTTAACGGGGCTTGCCTATCAATAGAGTTATCTCCCCCTAGTTCCAGGGTGGGTGTATGTAAAAATTTTCCTGAAAAAATACGGAACACGGACTTTATCCTAAATTACGGAAAAATGCCTATATGGGGTATGGGGGGTATAGGACCATCCTGGGAAACCTACTTCTCCACATTTGCGGTATAGGTTGTGGGGTCTCGTTTTCTTAGTCTCGTCATTTAGAACACGATAGGAAGTGTCCCGGAGCGAAACGGTGAAATTTTTGAAAAAAGTCACCGAGACCCATATAGACCTATATAGTCCCATACTGGGGGTATAGGACCGATGTTTGTCCCACTGGGAGACCTACTTCTATACATTTGCGGTAGGGTTGTTTGGATTTGTTTTCTTAGTCTCGTCATTTAGAACACGATAGGAAGTGTCCCGGCACGAATCGGTGAAATTTTTGAAAAAAGTCACTGAGACCCATATAGACCCATATAGGCCCATACTGGGGTATAGGACCGATGTTTGTCCCACTGGGAAACCTACTTCTATACATTTGCGGTAGGGTTGTTTGGATTTGTTTTCTTAGTCTCGTCATTTAGAACACGATAGGAAGTGTCCCAGCACGAAACGGTGAAATTTTTGAAAAAAGTCACGGTGGCCTGGGTAGGCTCATATAGACCCATATACTGGGATATAAGCCCAATGTATGTATAAATGCATACGGGGTGGACATGTTGGAGTCTAGGTGAGTCCCTGGTGGTCCGATGGGGTCGAGTGAGGTCTTATTTTGAAGCTCTCATGCAGGAGCACTTGATTACACTAATGGTTCGTACGTTGTCAATACTCTGCGCATGCGCAGCCTGGGCGTAGTATAGAAAGCAGGCATTTTGGAGGGTGTGTGTGGGTGTGTTTGGGTTACAGATGGGCTATTCACGGTTCGAATGGGTCGTGTGAGGTCTCCATGTGAAGCCTATGTGAGGGAGTCTCTGATGGCGTGGATGTGGGGTTGACATAGGGTCATTCTGCGCATGCGCGGTAGCCCAAGGGTATGGACATAGACGTTTTTGGGGTCTAGGCGAGCCCTATTGACCTTTGACCTCAGAAATTTGCATATGACGTCACTTCCGGTTTGGGTGAATGAAGCGTGACCTTTGGACATGTCCAGACTTGTCTGTGTTTGTCATGTACTGGGGTTGCGCAAGTGTGTGTGTGTGTGACGTCACTTCCGGGTTTTTTCAGAATGCTCAAACACTACCTCCAACTTTCCCGGCCCGCGCCGCGGCCCGGCCCGGCCCGGCCGCAGCGCGCGCGGGTTCTCCGGCCGCAGCGCGCGCGCGTGCATCGCGCTGGAGTGATCTAATGCCGCAGCGCGCGCGCGCGCGTCATCACCGGCAGTGCGCGGGTGAATGTCGGGTCAAAAGATCAAAGGTCACATCCAGGTCAAACGGTCGGAGGGGACAATGTTGCGGCATCGATAGTCAGAGCTTGAACCCCAAAAGGGGATTGTAAATTAACCTGGGAAGGATGGGCAGTTCCATTTGGACCAATCAGTGGTCGAGAAAAAAGAGCCAATGAGCGATCGAGAAAAAGAACCAATCAGCGGTCGAACAATCAGCCAATCGAATTGGGGTACTCACGGTGTGCTTTCGCCTACGTCCGCGCCTACATCCGGGTTCTCGTACACCCGGGTAATGTTTACTGGACACGGATGGGTTAGCTTTGGCTCAATTCTAGGCCACGGATTGGCTAATACGGTGTTCAAAACCAGTTTCATGCATTATGTTCATATAACTTATAGTAATAAACTTAATCTATACGTGTTGGACGAGTCTTCCCTCACCGTCTTCCTTTACACGCACCTCAATGAAATGCCCGCTCCAAACCTAGACCAAAACACGTACTTGGTCTGTGGGCTGATTTCATTGGCTCTCTATTTTACTATAGTGCTCTTGCATTCTAACATTGATGGGTTACATTTTGGCTCCATCCTACACCACTGATTTCAGTTTAACTGAATCTCCACATTGGGCATTTATGCATTATGAATAAAACACACAAGACAGGGTTTTTTTGGTGAGATCTCATTTTGTTTTTTATTCAGTAACAACAACAACGTGAGAACAACCATGTGAAAACTGAAGCCCAGAACAAGGGGCTTGTACATTGAAAGAACTGAAGCCCAGAACAGGGGGCTTGTACATTGAAAGAACTGAAGCCCAGAACAGGGGGCTTGTAAACTGAAGCCCAGAACAGGGGGCTTGAACATTGAAAGAACTTAAGCCCAGAACGGGGCTTGTACATTGAAATGATGGGCGGCCCAGTCATATACGAGTACATCGCGGTCCTCGGCCTTGGGGTGCTCGTCAAACATCTGTACGATGGTAGATAAGGGCCTTCCCCGGCATCGATGGTACAGGTAAAACAAGCAATATTGTCCGCACACGCTACTGGTCAGGCTTTGCAACGTTTGACTGTTCCAACACCACGTCTCTGTGCCTTGATCCATGAAGTCTGTTAAATCGGGATGGAGGGGGTGGCAGGCCGTACGGGTCGGGGGTGCTATTCGCCCTGCTGTTCTGTCAAGGCTTACTTTGCCACCCAATGTTCACCGCCGATCCATCGGGTCCGTGTTGGAGAACGTAAGCAGCAGGATACATACGGTCTAATGGGAACACATCTCGGGCGAACACCCCTTGAAATTACAAGCGTCTATCCGGTCATTCATAACCAGCCGTCGTCCATTAGAGAATATCCGCGTCCATAATCCAAAGACCTATTCCATTTCCATATAACAGTATTAGCACCAAATTCAAAAAGACAAAAGTATACATAAACATAGGCTTGTTTCTGCAAGAGAGAAGCGGTCAACAGTTTTCAATGATGCCGGCAAGACATCATGATGTTCCAAAAATATCAAATCCGTATCGGTGATCAGTATTCTTAATCCATAATATTCGTTATAGAGTCGTCATCTAAAAAATGATGTATCTCAGTCACGCTTTGATTGTGACTGTTCATATGAGTACCATGAGGATCTTGAAGCACATGGGCTCATACGGCCCCTAGCCCCGGGTTAAGCGGAATTAGACACATGTTACGAAACGTAGCCCCATAGATCTTGCACGCTACGTTCGTATTTTGCTATCAGCATGCGATATGTATCGCCAAATTTGAAAAACTTTGAGTGGAGGCGCTTGGTGGAATAGCCCTGTTTTATAAGTTTCTGCAACAATGTTTTGTGACGTTGATTAAAATCATCACATTTAACACAGGATCTAGCAAATGCTACTAAGCGAGATATGTATACGCCATATGCAGGTCCCACTGGAATATTAATATCCAGAAAGGGATAGTTTACGATGTCGAAATTGTAATCATCTCTTTTGTCATAAAGTCGACGAGAGAGAATGCCTGCTTCATTTTTATAGAGATAGAGATCTAAATAAGATGTGCCTGTAGGGCTATCTGTAGTTTCCTCCAAATCCAGTGAAGGTGGATATATATCCTTCACTGCGTCATTTATATAGCGATTATCCACAGCGAGAAGATCGTCTATATAGCGTTTGGTGAATGAGAAGGAACGGCTTTGAATGGATCGGTTTTTGAAAGCGCCTGCATAGTCATATTCATAAGAGAACAGATACAGGTCAGCCAACAGGGGTGCACAATTAGTACCCATTGGAATACCTATATGCTATTGATATATTGTGTTGCCAAATTTCACATAGGTATTTTTAATGAGAAATTCAAGCAACTCTATAAACAAAGAAACATCCCATGAATGATATCTCTTATATGTAGTCGAGCTAAAGAATGCTTTATGGCTTCCGACATTAATATATCTACGATCAGTTTTCATGAACACAGATACTATTAATGAACTTATACGGTCAATAAGGTCCTCATGAGGGATTGTAGTATAGAGAGTCGAGACCATACGTGTCCCTGGGTCATTCTCCAGCATGGTGGTTATCTGGTCTGTATCCATGTTAGGTGGAGAAGTCACACAGCACGTTGCGCGCTTTGTCCACTTGAATGATGTTGTCAAACTCGGCGTAGCAGATCACATTGACGGTGGTCGCGAGGGCTCGTAAAAAGTGGATTTCCAACCGTAAATTGCCTTGCTTGGCTAGGGCCAGCTGATGGTCGTTCTCTAAGGTGGGGGTCAGATCGAAACAGAACAACGTGTATCCGTTCGCGTAGTCCTCCCGACTGATGAAATTCCCTTCGTCCTGGTTGACTTGACCGGTGGCTGTAAACAGGCTCTGATAGGCTCGAATGAAATTCCTGCGCCCAAAGTTCGGTGTTAAGGCCGTGGCTGGGACCTGTTGTCCATCCACATGCAGGGCCACCAAATTGATGCCGAAATGTTGAAAGTCAAACGGATTCTCTGGGTAGGCTCCGCTGAAACTGGTATTTTCCACACAGGCCAGGATCAATCGCTTGGGTAGTTCCCCCAGGAACAGGTTTTCTTTGTTGGCGCCCATATTTCCAGCAGGCACAGAGAACACTTTGGTTTGTACACGTCGGATAGGGTACTGGGCTGGTTTTGTTTCCAAGGCTTTCATGTGTCCCAATTGAACGGCTGGATTCGGTTTCACTTTTCGGACATAAAGGACTGCCTGTTGGATGACAATCTTATAGTCAGCTGCATGCCCCTCTACGTTAGTGGCCATCAAGGCGAAGGTCGGAGGCGCCCGTATCAGTCGGATTTTGATGGGGATCTTGTTCAAGAGGTACCGGTCTTGCATGAACATGTCTGCGTGTAGTCGACCCATGAGATCCACCGAGGCACCGTTCGCAGTGAAAGCCTTCCGTTTGTTATATCCCACATTGTCCACCGTGTCCATGTGCTCGGGTGTGTCCTGGTAGAATAAAGCGGCTGTCAGCTGAGATTTTTTAGCCTCTCGGCTATACGACAACAGGGTCTCGATGTAGGCTCGATAGGGGTACGTGTTGGTCGAGTCACTGATGAGTTTGTCGCTGAGAAAAATATCCACCTGTTGAAACATCGAGTGCAGCCAGAGATTCGTCGGGCCCACCGTTGCAGCTTGGATGATTCTGGTGCCAGCCCCATTGACCACCTTGGCTTTCACATACAAGTATGTATGGGCTAAATCCACATAGGCCGTATCCGCATTACTGATGGTGAACTCGATGGGCCCGGTTTCGTTGATGCTGGAGAGCGGGAGATGCTTCACCCATAATCCTTGTTCGACACTGGTCTGTGTGGGCGGCACGGTCCACAAATCAAATTCACTGTTGGTGGAGGGGCAGGACTCGGCGTGGATCAAGGACATGTTTTAAGAAAAGATATCCTGGGTCTTCGATGTGCGTCGTCGCTGGGTCGGTCGTCGACTGGTGCGTGGTCTCGGTGGTGCAGGTCTTTTATTCCCTACGGTGCGTTGTGCTTTGGCCACCAAGACGCCTCCCGCTTCTTTGGCCCGCCGTTTCAAGGCTTCTTTGGGTGCCGTACCCCCCAAGACATCACCGGCCACTTGCAGTCCACTGCGTACCGCTTGTTTGCCGATTGCTTTCACCCCACGCGTCACCAAGGGCAGGAACGTTTTGACGATGCTGCCGAGTATGTTCCCCAGTCCATGTCCTCGTTGCATGCGTGCACCGCTAAAGACCGGAAAGCCACCCCCGGCCTGTTGGGCATAATAGTCCATATAGCTGCGTGCATTGCACTCGTAAGGTACTTTCATTATGCAAAGTGGGGAGCACGTGCTTGTCGAAAATGAAGTGTCAGCACCACTTTCCCGCGTTCGAATGCCACCGGTCGTCCCGTGTCATCTCTTATATCCACCGTGATCGTGTTGATGTCGGTTTGTTGTACGGGCAGGTAGAGCATGTGGGTGAAACTGTGGGTGACTTGATCTCCATGCGTCTTTTTAATGGGGGCCACCCGTAACAGAGGTGTGTTGATATCGCCCACGATGTGGAGTCCGTACATACCCGACTTCATATCCATCGGGATCTCGCCATGGTGGGCGGTGGGACCAGCGAACGTCTGTAGATCGAAACCCAGCATTTGCTGTAGGATAGGACTCAGTACGACACTCGCATTGGCAGCGACGATAAGCTGTGCCTTGTCGTTGTGTGCGTTGTAATCGAAGTCCACGTGATTCTTGAAGGGAAAGGATTTGATGGGTTTTGAAGTATTCGTGACCTCCCGTAGAGCCTTATAATGCAACAGTCTTGACAGCCCACCCATGAACTCCTTGGGAGTATCGTATTGGCCTTCGAGGAGGGTGAGTCGGGTGGTTTTGCCTTCGTAGGTTACGTCGTACCACACTTCATTGGCTCGCACGTTGTACCACGAGTAAGGGTATTGGATATCCACGAGGCCACATTCCCATCGTCCAGGTAAATGCAACGGTTGCGGTAACTGGGTCACGTACTTGGCCACGGTGTTGTCAGGAAACACGTCCAGCGAACTGTTACTGGGTAGGGTGAGGTAAAACATGGCGACTGAGCTGTCCTGCTGCTGCTGTTGGTTTTAATAGGTGTTCCAGGCCTTGGGCGGTTGTGTCCGGCGTCGTGTTCGTCGCGTTGACTTGCTACGTGTCACGGCTCTGGAGACGTGGGGTGTCCTGATCGAGGGTGGTTTTTTAAAGGTCTGAAAAGAAGGTGCCCGTTGTGGTGGTGGAGTTTTGGGGGGTGACTCCGGTTCCCAGTCGGATTCCCAAGAAGGTAGTGGGCCACTCGGCGATTGCTGGGTTCGCTGCATAAAGGCCCAGCGGTGGGGGTTCCCCACCAATTCTTGTGGTACATGCATGTCTTTCAAGCCTTGAGCGAAGGCCTCCCATCCTCGAGGATCCGTGTGCGACCTGCGTTGACGCATCAGGTCATTCACTAAATCCGTCATGTGGGTCCCGGGGACCACCTGATTCTGTACCAGGAGTTCGCCTTTATCATTCCAAGTCATGTTACGATTCTGTTTCATCCGTTGTAATACCAGGCCAGCTTGTTTCTTGAACGATGCAGGTACACTCTTCAGCACTTCGTCTTCCACCCACTGTGGGGCTGTGGGTGGTACCCCTGGTAATGGCGGCTGTTGGAGCGGTGCTGAGGTCGGCGGTGTGTCACGTGGTGGTGGTGGTGGTGGTGGGGTAGAGAGGGTTTTGTATTGGTCCATGAACGTCATGTACCGTTGAAGCGTCTCATTGTACCGTTGTACTTTCTCACTGTCGCTTAACCCCGGTCTCTGTAATATCTGTTGCATCTCTCCATCGAGGGTGTTTATGGTCTTCACCGTAGGTGGGACAGGGTAGGGCGATTGGAGGTTTTGAAGGAACCGTGGTTCGACGAGGACCATTTTTTTCGTGTGGTTCATTGTCGGCCGAAGAGTCCACCCAATACTGGACCCAACACGGAAGCGGCCAACGGTGCTAAGATGGCCCCGAGAAAGCCGCCTTTCTGTAACACCTTTTTCTTTTGTGTTTGAGGGACCCGCTTCTGGACTAGGGTTCGGAGACCTGTCTTATGCTTGGCCAACTTGGTCTTCTGAGCCGGAGTCAGTGGTACGTTGCCTTTTAACAGGTTATACCCGATCTCGCACAGACAGCGTACAAGGTCAGGGTCCGCACCGCGTACAATGGTTCGGACCAACTCGGGTGGGGCCGTCTTCAATACACGGAGCGTCGGGACGTGCCTCCGTACTCGCGCAGACATCATGTACAACTAATGCTAGAACCCACAACTCTGCTCTTTTTATCTACTTCAGAGAACAGAGACAAAGTCAACCCTGCTGTGGTATTCATTCTTTTCATTATCCCCATCATCAAACACACACACCCCAGCTGGGGGCGCCACTGTGGGTGTGTTTACATTATTTTTGCATGTACACGTGGTGGGCCTCTCCGGGAAAGATGCCGGTCCGTAGTCGAAGATGTTCGGGGGTGGCTTGCTTGAGGTCGAAGAGCATATACCCGTGCTGAGGGGTTGTGGCATCTTTGAAGGCTTCCAACGCAAACGGTGTGCGGCCGGGATACATCTGTCTCGCCAGGTGCAGCAGTTGAGTGGTATCTCTCGGGTTTTTGAAGACCACCAGGTAGTGGGCATTTAAGCTGATATTCCGATGTTCTTTGTTTTTACTGAACAGATTCTGCACAATGTAGATGATGCTGAGCCGTCGATGATGGCTGCCTTTGGTAAAGAGTTGGGTGACCCGCGCATCCGTCTCCGCCATGAGATCATCCAGAACCACCAAGGTGTCGGGTTCCAAATCGGCCAGGTTGGGTAGGCCTTCCACGAACGTGATGTGGGGCATTGCTGCATACGCTGCCTGCCATTCTCCGTAACACCACACGACTCGGGCAATGGGTGGGGTGATCATGCTGTCGGCGTGTTCGAGGAGCTTCCTGACGAAGTGCGTTTTGCCGGAACCCGTCGGTCCTGCGATGACGCAAGTGAAGGGATGCTGCCACCGAGGGTCCATGATTCGAGCTGTATGCGCTGTCGTGGTAACCCGCTCTTGTAAATTTGGTACGAGTGAACTGGAGTGGTGGGTACAACGTCGGTCGTCGTTGTCTGTTCACTGTCAGGGATGATGATGGTGGTGGGTACAGCGTCGGTGGTCGTTGTCTGTTCACTGTGAGGGATGAAATCCGATGGGTTTTCAGACGTAGTGGATGTACTTGGTGTAGGTGTGGAGCTTGGTGTGGAGCTCGACGTGGCTTGTACACGGGGTGTGGTGGTGGTGACTGGGCTCGATACGGGGTTGACTGGTGCTATCGGTAGACCGGTTTCACTGGTGGCTGGTGTTCTCAGTTGGTTAAGTAACGTGCTGACATAGGCTACGTCGTAAAACACACCTCCGTACAACACACTCAGCAGGGTTAGCACTATCACCACAAAGCCCACTTGCGCTTTGCGCGTTTTGGGAGACGCTGTGTTCAGAGGCAGCTGCTGTTTGTCCATAGCACTGTGGTCGGACGTGGAATGAAGGATGACGGTAGTGGTGTCTGGCTTTATAGTCGTTTCACCTGGTTGGCAGCGACCCAGGAATTGAAGGAACTGGGCCAGCCTTGCCATTTGACGAAATGAAACAGTTTGCCACGTCGACGTTCCGTTTTCAAAATCTGCTCCACCGTGTAGTAGTCTTGCTGTGTTTTAACGACAGGCTGTAATTCCGTCTCGTAAAACGTCCCTAGCAACGGTTCCCCTTGAAGATCTTCCAGTTCATAGACTCGCTGCTGTCGGGGCAGGCGCCGTTTAATCAGGAAGTGCTCATCGCTCCAGTTGGGCAAGTAACTTTTCTCAAATTGACCTTTGACTTTACCGATCCGTACAGGGTCCCGACCTTGTACACCGCCTTCGTCGTTCGCTGCGATGGCCTGGGGTACAAGACACGCCGGACTTGGGCTTCATTGCGTTGGGTCACGGTAATGGGGGCTCTCTCTATACTCCGATGATAGGCTCGATTGTAACCACTCACAAGTTTCGGGAGAACATCGATGTACCGCCTTGTATTCTTATAGGTGAAATATTTATACATACGGCCTTTGAATGTCCTGTTGAACCTTTCCACCACGGAAGCCTTGGTCTCGTTGTACGTATGGAAGAAAAACACCTTCTGGGCTTTCAGAAAGGCTTGGAACGGTCTGTTGAGGAATTCCGTGCCTTCGTCGGTTTGCAAATACAAAGGTTTGCGCCCGGTCTTGAAGATGTCTTTGAACGCCGCTATGAGATTCGCCCCCGTTTTCGTCCGGATGGGTACCACCCACGCATACTTGGATAGGATATCGATGCACGTCAAGATATACCGATTCCCATCGTTGTGTTTGGCAAAGGCGCTCATATCGACCAAATCCGCTTGCCACTGGGCATCTATTCCTCCCACGATGACCTGGTTCCGTAGAAAATGGCGACGGACAGATCGATGTAAGGTGTAGGTGTCTTGTTTTCTTAACCAATCTCGGACTTGGGCACGTTGTATCCCCTGGGGTTTGGCCGCTCGATAGAGAGCCGACAATGCACTATAGGCCGCCGGACTGTCGGGACTGTAGTATAAGTTATCCAACACCTTCTCCCAGCGCTTCATGGTGACAAATGATGATGGACCCTGGCTCTATCGTTTATTTATAACGGGTATATCTTGGGCCGGAGTTTCTTTCTGATTTTCTTCGTTGGCTTCCACAGTGTCCATGGTAAATGACCAGTCCAACTCGTCTGATGACCGCTTGATAAGCACTTGATCCACATCTACCACGGCATCTTCCATTGCAGACCATAGATCAGGGTGAAAGGTAAAATGCACTGTGCCTCCATCTAGCCGAGCCAATTGGGCAAAGAAAGGGCCGCGTCGGATGTACACATCGTGACACAAGTGGATGAGGTCGCCATCCAGTTCACCAGACAACACCCGTTTGAATTTGGTCCAGCCCTCTCGGGACAGACGAATGTGAGCCGGGCACGGTTGTGTAGGGTCCGCATCACAGATGTCTCCCACCTCCTCCATGATATCGACCTTATCCGCATACACGTGCAGGAAAACCTCGGGGGTCAAGCTGAGATACGCCAGTGTTATATGCTCCGCCATGGTCAGTACGTGAATGGCACCAGATTTGACTGTTTCTCGTATTTATAGGGAGAACCCCGTGAGATCAAAGGATCAGGTGGTCATGTCACTGGGCTGACTGAGTCTAGCCGGGTAATCAATGGCATCGTCGTCTGGTTCATGGCTAGACAGTTGTTCATTGGGTTCTGCCGCTGCTTCTCTCAGGGAACGAGCCCACTCCAACTCGTCTGATGACCGCTCGCCCGGTGTAAACAGCTGGTCCACGATAGGCACCACTTTCTCGAAGGCTATCCACAGATCGGGGTCTAGGGTGAAGCTTCGCGTAGGGTCTTGGTAGCGGCCCAGGCGTGGGAAGAAGGGTCCACGGTATACGTAGATGGCATTGTCTATGTGGATGAGGTGCCCGTCGAGCTCGCCGCTCAACACCCGTTTAAATTTGGTCCAGCCGTCACGGTGTAGCGTAACCGTATTCGATACGGTCTCAGCGGGCGACCAGCAAACATCTCCACGGTCTTCCATGAGGGTGACTTTATCTTCATAGACGTGTAACCCCACCCGGGGTGTAAGGGGAAGGATGGCTCGTAGGACTGGTGACATGCTTGATCCAATGACGAACGGTGAATGACACACACTGTGTCTGACCCTCGTATTTATAGTCCCACTGTCAATACCACAGCGCCAGGGTCAATAGGACACAGACCATGACTAGGCCAACCAGCCGTCCCTGGTTCCGGCGTGAGCGCTCGTGGTCCATAGCCCGAGCATCAAGGATGGCTGTCATAGTCCAGTAGTGGTGAGTGATGGCACATCTCTCCATCGAGTGCACTCTGTCGAGGACCGCTTCTGTGAACTCGTTCAGGATCTGGCGTCGCCCCTCGTTGTCGTCGCCATCTGCAAACATGGACCGGATCACTGCTCGGTAACCCGTGAGTGAATTCACCACGGTGGCGTGCTGTAAAATGCGAGTCGCATAAGGCTGGATCTCCGTCATGGCTCTGCAACCGTAGAAATGAAGGTGTGGGATCCAGAGGGACGTGTTTTATAGACCAGGTCACACATGCGCGCCTAGATGTAGCTCTACGGGTGTAGTCCGTGATACGTACTATTCTGATGGGTTAGTCCAAAAAAGAGAGCAACAACAACAACACAGATTACAGATCAATCCTTTTATTGTGCGTGAACATCATAGAAATGCATGTACTGACCTGTCTGTGGGGGTTTCCCACAATGGCGGTCACCTTCCGCCATTATCCGCCATTATCCGCCATTTTCGCACAATGGCGGTCACCTTCCGCCATTAGCCGCCATCAGCCGCCATTTTCCAACAATGGCGGTCAGACAAGTCTGGACATGTCCAAAGGTCACGCTCCATTCACCCAAACCGGAAGTGACGTCATTTTTACATCCGGGTGAAATAGGCGTGGATTTAACCTCTCCCTACATTCATCCACGCACTTCCGGAGAACCCGCGCGCGCTGCGGCCGGGCCGGGCCGGGCCGGGATGCGGGCCGGGAAAGTTGGAGGTAGTGTTTGAGCATTCTGAAAAAACCCGGAAGTGACGTCACACACACACACACTTGCGCAACCCCAGTACATGACAAACACAGACAAGTCTGGACATGTCCAAAGGTCACGCTTCATTCACCCAAACCGGAGGTGACGTCATATGCAAATTTCTGAGGTCAAAGGTCAATAGGGCTCGCCAAGACCCAAAAACGTCTATGTCCATACCCTTGGGCTACCGCGCATGCGCAGAATGACCCTAGGTCAACCCCACATCCACGCCATCAGAGACTCCCTCACATAGGCTCCACATGGAGACCTCACACGACCCACTCGAACCGTGAATAGCCCATCTCTAACCCAAACACACCCACACACACCCCCCAAAATGCCTGCTTTCTATACTACGGCCAGGCTGCGCATGCGCAGAGTATTGACAACGTACGAACCATTAGTGTAGTCAAGTGCTCCTGCATGAGAGCTTGAAAATAAGACCTCATACGACACCATTGGACCACCAGGGACTCACCTAGACTCCAACATGTCCACCCCGTATGGATTTATACATACATTGGGCTTATATCCCAGTATATGGGTCTATATGAGCCTACCCAGGCCTCGGTGACTTTTTTCAAAAATTTCACCGTTTCGTGCTGGGACACTTCCTATCGTGTTCTAAATGACGAGACTAAGAAAACAAATCCAAACAACCCTACCGCAAATGTATAGAAGTAGGTTTCCCAGTGGGACAAACATCGGTCCTATACCCCAGTATGGGCCTATATGGGTCTATATGGGTCTCAGTGACTTTTTTCAAAAATTTCACCGATTCGTGCCGGGACACTTCCTATCGTGTTCTAAATGACGAGACTAAGAAAACAAATCCAAACAACCCTACCGCAAATGTATAGAAGTAGGTTTCCCAGTGGGACAAACATCGGTCCTATACTCCCAGTATGGGACTATATAGGTCTATATGGGTCTCGGTGACTTTTTTCAAAAATTTCACCGTTTCGCTCCGGGACACTTCCTATCGTGTTCTAAATGACGAGACTAAGAAAACGAGACCCCACAACCTATACCGCAAATGTCGAGAAGTAGGTTTCCCAGGATGGTCCTATACCCCCCCATACCCCATATAGGCATTTTCCCGTAATTTAGGATAAAGTCCGTGTTCCGTATTTTTTCAGGAAATTTTTACATACACCCACCCTGGAACTAGGGGGAGATAACTCTATTGATAGGCAAGCCCCGTTAAGCCCGGCGACCTATATACCCCCCATACCCCATATAGGCATTTTCCCTGATTTTTCGATAAAGTCCGTGTTCCGGGGGTTTTTTTCAGGAAAATTTTTACATGCACCCACCCATGACTGGATGCCCCTTCACATAGGCTTCACTTTGATACCTCATACCACTCCATCGGCCCATTAGGGGCTCCCCTAGCTCCCAAAACCTCTATTTTCATACCCTTTGGCCACCGCGCATGCGCAGAATGCCGATATTTCAACCCCACACCCAGCCCATCAGATGCCCCTTCACGAATGCTTCACTTGGATACCTCACTCGACCCCATTGGACCATTAGTGGCTCCCCTAGCTCCAAAACGTCTATTTTCATACCCTTTGGCCACCGCGCATGCGCAGAATGCCGATATTTCAACCCCACACCCAGCCCATCAGATGCCCCTTCACGAATGCTTCACTTGGATACCTCACTCGACCCCATCGGACCATTAGTGGCTCCCCTAGCTCCAAAACGTCCATTTTCATACCCTTTGGCCATCGCGCATGCGCAGAATGCCGATATTTCAATCCCGTAGGTCACAAAACGTCTATTTAGGTATTCCCCGTATACATTAACATTGGAAGTCAACCCATGGGACTACTTTCTGTCCGCGGAAGCTTTCTCCCGCGACCGCATCACCACCAGACATGACCGCATCACCGCGGAAGAATTCGAGGTCAAAGGTTGCCGGAACTATAGCCTAGATAGGTCAGTACATGCCTTGATCTGTCCGAGTTGTCTCCCTTGCATCCAGAGTGTACAGATGGCGCCAACATCGGAAGTTGTGACGTCATTTTTACATCCGGGTGAAAGTTAACTCAATTTACCTTCTATATACTACTAGCGTATCTAATTTCGCTTAAGCCGGTGCTAGGGACCGTGTGGATACTTCATAGATTCCACATGAACAGCTGCAATAAAAGCGCGGCTGAGATACTAAAGCTACGTCTGTTCCACAACCACAGACGGAAACCGGAAAAACGAGAACATCCACGGGGCGCTTATACGGCAGTCAGTTTTGGAGGAAACGAGCCTAGCTTGTATCGAACTGCTTTTCATCAGGTTTGTAGTCTGACTGCGCTTGATTTCCATCTTTCTCCATCTAAACGTAAAAGTTTGGGTACAAAATTTCAAAAACATCCTCTGTAACAGCGACAGTGCGCCTATTAGTATCGAACGGGCATGCGCCTGTCGGCGTGGTTGTTGTATACACTGTTAGCACACGACGGTAAACTTTCCATAGTTTGTGTCCATCATATAGTTTGATTTCGATCAATCTGATTAAAACTCAGACTTAATAAACCGCTCCTCTTTCGGACATGTCGCTGATTAAGATCTGGGACAGTTCCTATCTTAAATCTGTCGCGCATGTCAGACTGGCGACCAATAACAGTCCAGCCTCAACAGGCGAAGAGCCTGTATCGGCGCTTTCCATTTGGAGGCAAGGCCAGCATTGCTCCGGTATAGTAAATGGAAGTGCACAATCAAGCATTGCCAGCGGCCACGCCGACTACGCGAAATGGAAAGCGTCCTATACCGGTATTCAGTGGCGGCCAAGGGCGAGATCTAAAATTATGGTGTGCTGGCGTGTCCGCATTAAAGCAGGAGCGACTGCAGGTGCTCTCTTGCATGCTACGTAAAAGACACTGTATAGCCGTTCTTCTTACCGGCTACGGGAAATCTTTATGTTGCCGAGTGTACGGACGAGACGCAGAAAAATCCCCGCCTGAAGGCTGAAGCTTCAGGCGGGGCTGTCGACTCAGTCCATGAGCGATCACCGAAGATTATTATTTGCTCCCCGTTGCTCTCTTCAATGACAGACCAGGTGAAAAGATCAAGGGATATTTCTTGCACTGCTGGATATATAGGTACGGTTATTTGTTTCATAAAATCAGTTCATAACTGCATCGCAACAAGAACGGAGATTAGGAGATTAGCCGTCACGCTATAATACGAGGCGTCTCATTGGGCGACTATTTGACCCGGAAACTATTTGATTCGGAGTTCATCTGACGGATTTGTTATAGGACCTGTCCCAGATCTTAATCAGCGACATGTCCGAAAGAGGAGCGGTTTATTAAGTCTGAGTTTTAATCAGATTGGATTTCGATGAACGCCTGAGCCTTTACATCGACTGATTAAATGCAAACTAGCTTTGCCCACTAAATTTTGTAATAAAGGTTCGACAGATAGACCAAACATTTTGTTTTTCATCAAGGCTTGTTGAACTGATTTTATCTCCGCTATATAGCTGTAATGTTGTTGTTGCTATTGTTACTTGTTTGCTTACCGGTATCTCGAAATTAACCAATTAAAGCGAACTGAAACGTCATATGTAATTCAGATTGTTTTGACGCTCTAATATACAAAACTTACCCGACACGTCAGAATAGAAGGACGTGTAAACACGCACAATCACGCACAATCATGCATGTTTGTGAACTTCTGTCAATGTTCACGAGCTCTTATGTTAGATTCACGTCTTTTCATTTGGAGTTTAGCACCACGAAGGGCAATTTCCTATTTGTCATTTTTTTCAAATATCTAATTTTGACCAAAAGTTATTCATCATTAAATATGGTGACATCGTCATATGATCAGTACTTATTTTGTATAGAACTTGATACGTTGGAACTTATTAAACTTACCGGTAGGCCCTATCATTTGTCAGGGTGATTATGAAAGCATAGTTTATCTCTCTGTAAACTTCATTTGGTCAAGTTTGTTTTGCTAAACAGAGATCTCGTGGACCAGCAATTAATTCACAAGGTTCAGAAATGTGTTTGAACATGTTTTATTGAAATATCATGAATATTGCTCAGTTTTAAATAAACACTGCACAACAACATCCCGAATAAAAGATGTATGCCGTTTCAGACTCATATGACTTGTTTATTTCAAGATATGCGTCTTAACGACATAACTGGAATTATAGGCGTTACTAATAGACCGATATTTTTTCACGACGGTCAACAGTTTCCCAGACACACAAGGATCACGTGTGGGATTTTCTGACCTTCATGGATATACAACCTTTTATTTCGAGCTAACCAAAATCCTCACAGCCCATGCTCGCTTTCACAGGCTCACTTCTCCGGCGCACACACTTTTTTCAACAATGAACAGGGATGATTTCCTGCCAACCCGGAGAAGGCACAGGTTACCGGGAAGAGAGATACATTTTTGTCCGCCCGTCTAACGTTTTGTTGTTTCTGCGATTCAATAGTTGTCAATCTGAAAATCTACCGAATCCCACAAAGTATCTTCACACTACATTTTAGAATCCATCAAACCGTTCTAAGTTTAGCACCACATCCCCTTGTTGCATACGCACGCTACCGTACTGCCAGAAGTAGTTTTCATGAACTTCTGGGACTGCTTGGATTCCCTCTCGTCTGTATAGAGCACAGGGGCTCGTTACCGTTGTTAATTGGTTAATTAGGTTGATTATAGAGTGGGGTGGGGGTGGTCGAGGTAGGGAATAATTCTCTACCTCGACCCCCCCCCTATAATCTACCTAATTAACCAATTTACAACGTTAACGAGCCCCTGTGGTATAGAGCTTCCATGACTAGACTCCCCTACCCTATTGCCTCGACGGAGGTCTTTGCGCTCATCCAGAGCTTGTTTTTAGAAAGTTTCAAACTGAGTTATTTCAAGTGCTACTATCAGTGACTAAAAATCAATCAAACTTCAGAAATGATACCGGTGACACTCTTCACTGAATTCAGCTTGTATTATATTAAGCTATATGCCCGAATGGCAATGTTTTCTTGAGTACGATAATATGTCGGAAGCAGTGACCTTGTCGTTTGTATCCATCTTTACAAACTTCGAAGAATAGACGAATGTAGGAGAAAATGACTGCGATATAATGCTCCAGCTATAGTAAATGTACGACAAAAGAACACATTATTGCTCGCTAAGGAGGAATTAATGTTTGACTTTCCCACGGGTTCTTTTTGTGCTTTATTTTTGGGTTTACTCTCTCAATCTACATCAATTTTGTTTTCCCTATCTAAATTTACATTTCATAAACAAAGTTTTCAGTCAGATTCGTCCTAAGAGACTTACGTATCCTCACCTGAAACAAGCAGGTCTCCCGCCAGAATGAGCGCCTTAGTTTTTAGAGCGCTTTTGAAATCGGGGGGATAGATGGGAGAGAAAACTGCTGCTTGTCGTACATAATAACGGGAGAGGGGAAATCTGCATGGAAAATGAAGCCCTAAATCAACCAAGCAGTCAGGATATACATATATACGTAGGTGAAATTGACAATGCTGTCTTTGTGGTGTGCGTTTGTATGGCAAGCTGTTTTACCATTTATTCAGTATTTGATGATATCATTAATTACTTGCTGATATCAGCAAATATTTGATGATATCAGCAAATATCATCAAACGATTTGCTGGTATCATCAAATATTTGCTGATATCAGCAAACCATTTGATGATATCAGCAAATACGCTTTATTTGTTGATATCAGCAATTGATTTGCTGCTCTTTAAGTTTTGTCACGGTGGACATACAAAGGGTTATTTCAACACTTAACAAGCAAATTTCAACAGTTTAGTTTTAAGCGTGTATGTATAAATTAATTTATCAAACAACAGGACGAGAAAGGAGCAGGCATTAAAATTTAGGTTTATTTTCACCTTCCGCCATATTAAATGATATCATCAAATAATTTGCTGATATCAGCAAATTAGTCGATTTGCTGATATCATCGAATTATTTGGTGATATTACTTAATCATTTGCAGATATCAGCAAAAACGACTGATTCGCTGATATCAGCAAATCATTTGATGCCATACGTTCGTTCGCAAAAAATTAGCAGAAATTTAGCCAAACGCGCTAAATGTCCATTGAACAATCTGACTGAAGCGACGAAACCCCCTGATGTATTGATTTACAACGATAGCAAACATTTAAAGATATCAGTAAATCATTTGATGATATCAGAAAATATTTGATATCAGCAAATGCTGAATAAAAAAAGTGAAACGAACGGGTTGTATCTCACAAAGTATTGCACTTCACTTCACATTTGGCAACCATATGCAACAGCACTGTACCTCGAGGACGAGCCTCTTGATAATGCGCTCAAAATGTCTATTTTAAAGGCGAAAATTCCCTTCCAATTGGAAATGCTATTATTATGTTTTTCTTGGGAAAGTTTAAAACTGAGTTATTTAAAGTGTTGCTATCGACTGTTCATCGTTTTAATATTATTTTGGGAAATCTCCCATTTACAAATATCCTTAACTTGTGAATAGAATTGACTTGTGGGCCATGCGGTGGCTCCCCTGGTTCCTGTCAGCCTCCTGGATCGTGTCCGGGTAGTCCATACAGTCCGTTCTACGACCAGCAGTGCGCAGGCGTGGCAGCCAATCCATGTACTGTCTGCTGCCTTGATGACACATGCATATATACTGGATAATTTCTTAGAAACTTCTCCCCCCGTAGACGTCATGTCTAAATCCATGCAGAACTTTGCTGACCAAACTATACATTTAGAGCGAAGTATAACCTGAAAATCAACCAAATTTTAGAAGTGATACCGGTGACTTTTTTGACTCCATCTTGTGTGCAGATTTAATAGGCTACCATATGTTTCTGTCTCAATACATGAACATGTTCCCGAGGGGCACTGTTCAAGGATCTTGCAGTTTGTATCCATCTTTACAGATTTCGAAGAAGAGACAGAATGTAGGAGAGCATTAAAGCGAATAATGCTTCAGCTAGTAAATGTTTGATAAAAGAACATATGATGTTCGCTAAGGAGGATTAAAGTTTTACATTCCCTCTGGTTGGTTTTGTTATTTATTCTGGGGTTTACTCTCTTAGTCTACATCAGTTTTGTTTTCCATATATTTTAATATTCAGAAAGCAAAATTTTCAATCAGAATCGTCGTTAGAGACTAACCCCAGAACGCAGCGATTTGCATCTGTAAATTCGGCAAATTTCTTGGAGTGTCGTCGGCAAAAGTCTTATGAAGTTCTTAAAAATAAAAGAATAAAGGCTGAGCCTATAGCCTTTCACATCTATTTTTGAAAAATGAAAAGATCCATGCAAATCCAAACACGAAAGTGATCGAACAATTTTTTGACGTTCATCCAAAACAAATCGAAATTATACTGTTAAATTGCACCAGAAAGAAAAATTTTACGTCTAGTTTTACAAAATTATCCCGGGCCCAATATGGGGACGAAAGTAACTTCCGCTTAAAGTCCCTTACATATCTCTATAAAAGTCAACCGGCACTAGAACACACTATTTACCAAATTTAAGTATAAAAAATCACAGGAGAGACCATATAACAGAAAAGTATAAGTTCCACTCCAAAAAACGTTTTACTTTTTTGCAGTCAAAAATAGTTCTCAAGAATAAACTAGAAGTTGTTATCCATAAGCAATTTGTTTATTTATCTAGTTCTCAAGAGTCAGATATATGCTGTCAAAATGCGACATTTCAAATTTAGATTTTCAAAAGATCTCCCTGGAACTCCACAGAAAAACACACAAAACGACCAAAAATAAGAGCGATATCTGAGTGATGATTTGTGGTTTCATTCATCGACAATTTGTTAGAAGGCGTCTTGAGTCGTGTAGAAACCTTGGACCCTGGTGTCTGAACTGAAGTGCTGGGATAGTAGCTCCCAATCGGGAAATGCTTCTGACATGCCTGCCTTACATACCTTGCATATGGCTGGGAATACTTAAACGCTGGCATTGTCATTCCATGAAAACAATTATTTCCCTTGATCGACGGCCAGTATTGCGATGAGGAGTCAGTCTTGAGGGATTTCAAATTAGCAAAATCTTATAAATTTCCACAGGGTTTAGTTGTTCCAATCTACAAAGAACGTAATTGTTATACAGTTCCGAGTCGTCGGATTCGACAATCAGCAGTCAACCTTCGTCCGTAAAACATTCCGTGTCCATAATACAAATACCTCATACACCCCAGGCGTTCTCTTGACCAAGTGAAAGTGTTCATTGATCCGTATGGCATTTTCCAACAATTCAACGACTGAGACAGTTAACGTTGCTTCTACGAATTGTCAAGTGTTGGTTGGTCCCAATGACCAAATAGATCATTTCCACTGCTTCTGAAAGAACACACATTTCATCATACGTATGCAGATCCAAAATATACATATCTAATCAAAAGTGGCTGCATGGGGACATGGAGCCTAGGTAAGTCCATCCAGGATTTTGACCACAGAATCGATCACGTCGAGTTTGATAACCAGTAACACGCATTAGCTTATATGCGCCAAACACGGACAAAAGAAACCCATCGGTTATAATATACGAAGATTAGAACCTAGTGCTAAACCCAACTACTTTGTCACAGAAAACTACAAATATAATGATCATCCAAATGCGCAAGAGAACGTGAGATAGCTTAAGGGCCTTGTCTAGGTGGTCAACCTGAAAATAGCACAATCCGAGGTACAATTTCCCATATGGAGGTCAACAAGTGGAAAATTGTCCAAAAGGAAATCCAGCCTGAGCTGCGCAAAGTCCCATCAGCTAATTTGACGAGATGGACTTAGCTGGAGGTGGAGATGATGGATCACACCCAAGCTAAGAGTCAAAAAGGAAAAGCCGCCCCGGAAAAGACCGAGGGTAGAAGATGATGATCTATAACCTTCACCAACAGAACACAGGAGCGGGGTCCAAGCATCCCCGAGGAAGACATACCGTCTCACCAGGAACATCATGTGTAAGAAGGAAAGACTGAGTATCAATCTAGCGTTCCTGACAAGCACTGATAGAACAAATCACCACCAGCGATCGTTTGTTTCATCAGAGAGCCAAGGGAATCGATACTAGACCATTTTATGGCAGACACAACCCCGGATAACCCCATTGCCAACGCGGGTCGTTACGAAAACAGCAAACAAAACAATCCCAGTCAGCGAAGGAACGACAACAACCGTCCCAAACTGGTCGAGGTCGCAGCACAAGATCACCATCAGTCAAACGTGGACGAAGAGACACATCGGTTATTCTCAAACTGATACACGCATTCACAGAGAAAACAAAGTCACCAATTTGAACTGTAACTCTATTGGTTCTTCGTATAGCGTATACGATGGCCTTATTTCAATAATGCCAGTCGTCTCTGTTTTACGTCATTTTTGTTTTCTCGTTAACAATATAAAACTGTACGAAACCATGGAAACATAGGTTATTGAATAGAAGAAAGGAGATGGTACGATAAGGCGGCATTTTGGCCTATACGAGGTGCGGTTGAAAATCGAAAAAATAAAATGCCATAACAACACTTGTGTTCTAATGTAGCGGTAAGAGAATATATAGAGGATATCACCTGTTTCTTGACGAATACCATAAATATTTCATCGAGTGGGGTGAGAAAATGCCAATTCTAAAGCATCTGCCTGATCTTCAGCATTGAAAGCATAGGGAGATTGCTGTCCTATATTGGACGATATATTACCCTTTCTCACGTGCCTCTATTCCAAAATGGACCTATTCCAAATACGATTTGGCCGGGGTGGATAGGTTATCGCACCATCTGCTCAATAGTAAATGGCTATAAGTGAGAATTACTCGCGATTTTCGACTTTCAATAGATTATTGACTACATTATCTGTTTTCACTTAATTTTGCGACTCGAAAGAGTAACAAATGCGAATTATTTCGCATGATTCTTGTCGTTTCGCAGAGTTTGTGTATCCGAGGGCGTGGCCATCGTAGTAAATTTATGAATGACACACGTGCAGCAATTGAAACATTGCAATGACGACAGCTGTCACTCAAGATAGATTTCAGTCGGACCGCTGTTCACAGGAGGCGGTGTACCTCTTTTAGCTAAGTTATGTTGATATATGGGCCTGTAAATTGCTTGACACGTCGAAAGAAAATTTCAGGGAGTGTATATCTTACCTCGTGTAATAAAAAATCCTCCAGAATGTTCAGAATCCATCACAATCATTCGGTAGAGCTCTTGTGTCGGCTGTAAACTCACGCGCTGCTCGAGGGCGGAGTCAGCAAAACTGTGATGGCAACTGTCTCGAAGTCTTACAGTTCAACGCCGTAATAGGTGTGAGATAATTATTGGAATCTGTTATAAATGATTCTTCATCGCACATAAAATCGCGTCTAAATGAAGTCTGTAATTTTTTTAAACGAGAGTAAACATTGTCTCTGCACTGAAATACAGGAATATCGTTCCCTGAGCTTCATCACCTCCCTGCCCCTCCCCCGCCCCCTCCACACCCCTCGCCCGAGAGAATAGACCGGCCCCAGTGGAACGCCAGAAAAGACGATCTGGACGGGTCTATCCGAGTTTGTTGTTAGGGGGAATTGAATTTCAAATGAGTACGATGACCACATTTATTCTTTTATTTAGCATTGGTAACATTTATAAATGATGCTTTAGAATAGAAATAAATGTTAGTTTTCCGTCCTCAAACTGCCCAGATAATGGATGGTAAAACGGAATTGCCTTTATGTTTTAGGACTCAGCCTGCGGCTTCGTCCCAAAACAATAGGCAATTCCGTTTTACCATCCATTATCTGGGCAGTTAGAGGACGGAAAACTAACATTTATTTCTTAATTCTCTCACCCCACGAGATGAAATATTTATGGTATTCGTCAAGAAACAGGTGATTTTCTTTTTATTATATACTTCTGTTGTACTACTTTATCCTGATTTTTTAAAACATTAAAATAATTCAGATATTGTTGGCTTCATCGACCGAAGATACACTTAAACACTGGTTATTTTCTCTGTGACGTCACTCGCGGACTACTTTGCTGTCAACAAATCGCACGTGCTGCAAGCTAATTTCTTTCAGTCCGGTATCCTGTACTTTAGTATCCATGACATCTAGCAGATCTCAAGAAATTGATCAGCTTTATATCTCAAATGAACGTTTTCATGCCGACCCGTCAGCCAACAACCCCCAATGGACCTAGTCATCCTCCATAATGCAGGTCTCTGTACTCCGTACCAGGTCTTGCAGGCATATTAGAACTGTACAGTTATTAACGGAACTGTCCGTTTAAAATATCAATCAATAAACGGACGACATTTTTGGGGGCAATACGCCACCTTCGTGAGATGTCGGTATATTTAAATGAAGGCCCAGATTTTGTGGAGAAACATCTGACTTCAAAGCAACCAGAAGGAGACGAAATACACGAAATGCCTGGCGCTTAATTCATTATAATATGGGCATGTTCAGAGAGGTAATAAGTTCACCGATATTTCCGATTGAAGTGGCTGGTATTCGTCGTGGTGTACAAGCTATCCGGCATGGCTCGGTTTTGAAAGACGAACCATGACTTGGGATGATGATCTCTAGTAGGGAGACAAGAATAACATAAACAGCTGCGAGATTGGATTAGCTTCATTGCAGTATAACATTCAGCCAGCTTCCAAATTATAATACAGCCATAGTTACAATTAACAAACCTAATCATATACCCCCGCATCCTGTTGAAACCGTACACCTCAACTAAGAATCAAAGTGAACCCTAGATCCTTCAGAGCTGCATGTGATCATGGTTATTACGTGTCCGGCTGTCTAATAATTACTCGCTCTCATCGATCAAACGATTCACCGTTGCAGCGACCATTGGAACCCAGTTATTGCTATGAAGGATCAACTGTTTCCCACGTAAACATCACAATGTAAGCTGTTCACCGAGCTTCCAAAGCACTGGAAGCTTTTCCAAATATCGTTCTAGATCCAACCTCCCCACAGCGCATGCTCCATTTCGCAGGCTCCATTACCATCCCTGCCCCCAATAGCGGAAGTTGACCTTTACTACGTTGCTATGACGTATAGGGGAAACCAACCAACATACGGTTCAGTTTGAATCCCGCCGAACAACTCCTTTAGTGTTGCACATGAGCGAACTACTTTTCATATGCTCTGTCCAGATAAACAGGGAAATTTATCTCCAGATAATTCTTTTTAACGCTAGGTCAACAGAGGTATTATGCAGACTTGAAAAGTAATCGAAATGTTCGGCAAACATCTATTTACTATATATGATGTCACTGCCGGCGATGTGCGCGAAGGCCCCGAATTCGGTCCAAAAATCTGACTGGTGACCCCCCAGCGAGGTGGTTGTTCCAGATCCAGACAGAATTGTGTCACTGTTTTCTCGAAGTACACAGATCAATGTTAGTTCTCGAGGAGACAGCTTTTTCTTCTGTTAGGAAACCCTTTTTAATAGATAAGATTTTCACGAGGATACACGATATCGCGATTCAATCGCTTTCCGAGCGAGAAAAAAAGAAATGATTGGAAAACCGTAAACACGATCGAAGATTGGTCGAAACAAATGAGACTCCGCTTCTGGCCAGGTGGCGATGAAATATGTGCATATGTAAATATACAAATGTACATACATTTTTCAAAAGTGGAAGGCACGGGCATAGGGATTTATAAATCTCTTATCTTAAAAATGTTCCTAGAGACAAGTTTCGTATAGAGTTCAAAAAGGGCCGCTATATATTAGCTTATGCCTTGTAGAAATTCACGTGATAATGATCACGATATGGGATGAAGTTTACTCCTTACCAATAAATCGCGTAAGCTCCGATTTTTTGAGTACGCTAAGATAGGTCTCAGATTAAATGGCAAGCGGAGTTTTGTTTGGAGTGTTTCGTATTCCTGCTTCAGTATACGGGCCGTTTCAACATTCCTACGGCTATATTGGAGAACGAAGGGAATAAACTCTTTGTTAGCAACTTTACCTGGGTCTATGTTCATACCAAAGGGTTGCCGTGTTTGAAGTGTTTTGATCCAAAAGGATTCACGAAGTACGCGGTGATTGTTAGTTTCTTCCTGTGTTGGAAATGTAGTACATACATGTACATGTAAATATGTAAATGACTCGATTCCTTTAAAATAGGCACTGCGAAATTTGAACAATTAGTGAAACTTTATACTGTTTTAACTCTGCAACTGTAGCTTCCAGTTCGCTAAAGAATACATAGAAAAATCGTCGTTGTGCAATTTATCAGTCAGACCAATGATTCCTTCCTGCTTTAGCACAAATATTACATTGCATTTGGTGTGAGAGAGGGATCGTTCACAAATTATCGATTCCAAACCGATATTGCGATATTGTCGTTTTTGTAGGACAACATCATTTTCAACTGTTTTCTTGATATAGTGTCACACAGATTCGATACATGTTTGCATTTCTTATGAACAATAGGTAAACTCGCTTCTTGTAGGTAGTGAAAGAAACGCTACTTACAAAATAATAGTGACATTTATAGATTTCACACGGTATCGAAACGAACAAGCAAGTCAAATATCGCTTTATACTAAACTCACACATCAGTCATACGAAAGATGTTCGATGACTTGGCCATAGTAACTTTGGATGATAGTTTATGTTCAGTAACCGTCAACAATGCAGGAGTATACAGACAGGACTCGAATCAACGTTCTTCATTAACAAACCTCGATAGTTCCAGATTCAAAGGAACCGTCAGATTCAAAGGAAGAGTCTTCTCTAAAATCTAAAATGTACTTACATATCAAGAAATGTTTCCATAATTTTGCTTCGTTCTAGCGCGAATTTTGTCGCAATTTCCTATATTAAAAGTAAAATGTTCAGGAATCTATTGTGAAAATATGGAGAAAACCTATAATAACGATATCTGTCCAGATAGTTAACATAACATTCCAAAGGCCTCACCAGATATAGTTAACATTACATTCCATAGAGATTATGGATGCGAAAACTCTTTAATGGACGACGGCTGAATATTGAATGACGGACTAAACGCTTGTAAATATTCACCACATATAGTTAACATAACATTCGCACCGAACAACTGATATTAAATCTGTTTTTGTTTCTTCTTCAACTTATTAGCAAAAGGTGCTCATTCAGGTTGATCACGGGAAACCTTTTCAAATATCGTCCTATTTCCAGTCACGATTTTTGTCATCTTTCCAAGAAGTATACGATTGAATGAATACTTCTTGAAAAGATGACAACAAATCGCGACTGGAAATAGAACGATATTTGAAAAAGCTTCCCTGCAAGCGTCTGGCGAGTCATTCATAATTCAGCCGTCGTCCATTAAAGAATATCCGCGTCCATAATTCAAAGACCTTTTCCATATTTCATATAGCAGCATTATCACCAAATTCAAAAAGACATTCATAGTATGGGTCAGTTTCCTGCAAGAGAGAAGCGGTCAACAGTTTTCAATGATGCCGGCAAGACATCATGATGTTCCAAAAATATCAAATCCGTATCGCTGATCAATATTCTAAATCCATATGATATTCGCTGTAAAATCGTCATCTAGAGAATGGTGTATCTCAGTTACGCTTTCATTGTGTCTGTTCATATGAGCACCATGAGCTCAAGTTCATGTGCTCAAATGAACAGTCCCCTAGCTTAAGCTCAATGAGCACCTTTTACTAATTAGTTGAAGAAAAAAACAGGAACAGTTCACTCGCAGTAGCGATAACTGACGGATCGTTTAATCGTAATTATTGGAGTGCAGCAGGCACATAGGCTCTATGTAATAATCTTTATCAGCAGTTGACAGTCCCAATAAGGTGATCGGGTTACAGGAGATCGGTTTGGATACACTTTGATCAGGTTTCGCCATCATGCACTGAGGCTTATCTTATTTACTTTGTAAGGTTTCAATAGGATGTGGCGATGTGTGGTTAGGTTTGCATAAGATCTATTTAGATTTGGCTGTAAGAGTAATTCTAGTCGGTTTCGTGATTAATTGCCTCAGGCTGCGCAGATTTTCAAGTGACGAAATGGTTGTATGATATGACATATTACCCGTTACAGAGCAATCTTGAATATGAAATATTAAGAGAGAAAGATAAAATTGGTCGTCAGCGGCTCGACAGACGACCAATTTATTCTGTCTCACGGAAATCAGTTCATATTTAAACATATAAGTGTAAACATTCCTCATTATACATATATTTTACATCCCATTGCTATAGCCAATTCTATTGGTTCAGTAATTAAATCACAGAAATAGAGTTTGAGGGTTATTTCATATCGTAAAGTTAGCTATCTCGATAATCCCACGTTCTCCCGGACGTGAATACATCCGTTCCAGATTAACAAAGAACAAGATAATTCTAGATAAAATTCCAGTCTGTTTCATATGGTGTTCTATTTGTGCCAATTTGATCTCGCGCGTCGACTTGCAAAAGTCGACGCACAACGCGCGACGCGAAAAGTTGACGTCGTGTTTTGAAACGCGACGTCGCCCTTTCCGTCGCGCGTCGCGCGTCGACTTTTACAATGTTAAAGAGATAGGCCAAAACTCGACGTCGTGTTTCAAAAGTCGACGTCGCCTTTTGGCCTATCTCTTAGCATTGTAAAAGTCGACGCGCGACGCGCGACGGAGAGGCGACGTCGCCTTTCAAAACGCGACGTCGACTTTTCGCGTCGCGCGTCGTGCGTCGCCTTTTTGAAGAATCAAAACTCGACGCGCGACGCGCGACGGAAAAAGTCGACGTCGCGTTTTAAAAGGCGACGTCGCCCTCTCCGTCGCGCGTCGTGCGTCGGGTTTTATAATGTTAAAGAGATAGGCCAAAAGTCGACGTCGTGTTTCAAAAGTCGACGTCGACTTTTGCCCTATATCCTAACATTGTAAAAGTCGACGCGCGTCGCCTTTTGGTTTACAAAAGTGCGCATGTCTGGGGAGCATGTATTCCATATTGTTCACGAGACACAATAAATTATCATTCAAGTTATCAATTGAAGTTTGCCGCTATACGTTGTACAAACGTATTATATAAAATTCACAATCTTTGTTAACTTTCTTCTTTTATGTAAAGGTGTATGTGTGTTTGTACTGTGATGTGTTGTATTATGGTATATTTCACCGTACTGTATGGTATGGTATTGTTTAGAAACGATTGTTTTGTAATGTATTGAGTTGTAATATGTTGAATTGTAATATATTCTATTGTAATGTATGCTATTATTTTGCATTTTATTGTATTGTATCGTATCATATAGTCTTGTTCTGTCTCGTATTGTTTCGTTGTATTGTGATTTGGGGTGTTAATTGGAACGAAAAAAAAAAAATGTTCACATCTGCGATTTCCGATCCTTGTAGCTTCTGACCGGTGTTGGTAATTTGCTGAGAATTTACTGCAACAAAGCAAGAATCCTTGTAGCTTCTGACCGGTGTTGGTAATTTGCTGAGAATTTACTGCAACAAAGCAAGAATGGCAAGATATTTAACATACATGGAGACTATGTACCACATAATTTATTTGTTTCGCTGTCAGATATGTTATATTGCTGATTAATTTTCGAACACTGGTACCTGTGTTCCACAAAATGCACATCCCTCCATCTATTAGCTTGTCAATGTGTTCATATTTCGCCGGACTAATACGTAAAATAAATTCAAGTTTCCAATAATGAACCAAAAGCTTATGTAAGTAACAGTTTTGCAGGAGTAACAGTAACGACTGGAAAACAGAGAAAAACTAATTAATAGCTTGTGTAGCTCAAAGGAAATGTGGGATCTTACTGTTTTCCGGCCGAAAACGAAAGTAAAATGACCCGACATCTCGCCTTTACTTTGACAGCGTATATATAGTCAATAGTCTAAAATGGCAGAAAACAAAGCTTTACTATTAAAAAGGGGTGTATGATTCGAGATAAAATGCAATGTGGCGCGTTTTATCAGGAGACATTCATCAGGATATCTCCAGAATGTAAGATCTCACAGTTCCATTGAGCTACACAAGCGATTAATTATTTTTCCTCTGTTTTCCAGTCGTTACTGTTAATCCTGCAAAATAGTTACTTACATACGCTTTTGTTCATTATTGGAAACTTGAATTTAATTTACGTATTAGTCCGGCGAAATAATAACACATTGACAAGCTAATAGATGCGAATTGTCCTCTCGATTGAGGGGTGTGCATTTTGTGGAATACAGGTACCAGTGTTAGAAAATTAATCAGCAAAAAACCCATTTCAGACAGCGAAACAAATATATTATGTTGTACGTAGTCTCCATGCATGCAAAATATCTTGTCATTCTTGCTATCTTGCAGTAAATTCTCACCAAATTACCAACACCGGTCAGGAGCTACAAGAATCGAAAATCACAGCTGTGAACATTATAGTAGTACATGCTCCCCTGACATGCGCACTTGTGTGAACCAAAAGGCGACGCGCGACGCGAATGTCCGTCGCGCGTCAACTTTTTAAAAGTCGACGCGCAACGGAAAAAGTCGACGTCGCGTTTTGAAAGGCGACGTCGCCCTCTCCGTCGCGCGTCGACTTTTACAATGTTAGGAGATAGGGCAAAAGTCGACGTCGACTTTTGAAACCCGACGTCCACTTTTGGCCTATCTCTTTAACATTATAAAACCCGACGCACGACCCGCGACGGAGAGGGCGACGTCGCCTTTTAAAACGCGACGTCGACTTTTTCCGTCGCGCGTCGCGCGTCGAATTTTGATTCTTCAAAAAGGCGACGCACGACGCGCGATGCGAAAAGTCGACGTCGCGTTTTGAAAGGCGACGTCGCCCTCTCTGTCGCGCGTCGCGCGTCGACGTTTACAATGCTAAGAGATAGGCCAAAAGGCGACGTAGACTTTTGAAACACGACGTCGAGTTTTGGCCTATCTCTTTAACATTGTAAAAGTCGACGCGCGACGCGCGACGGAAAGGGCGACGTCGCGTTTCAAAACACGACGTCGACTTTTCGCGTCGCGCGTCGTGCGTCGACTTTTGCAAATCGACGCGCGAGATCAAATTGGCACAAATAGAACACCATAGTTTCAAACCAGAGACTACATATTCCTTGACGTGGATACTAAATATTGAATATCGGATTTGATGCCTATTATTCATCGTGAAATCCAACTCTGTGATCCTGGTAAATTCAACAAAAACATAAATAGAAAGTACATATTTTCAAAGTATGTTTAGTCAGCCTTCAAAATTCCAGGGGATCCTCACCAACACTATTTGATTAAACAAGACTGTCTACCATCCCAATTTTATTCGTGGGGGGGGGGGGGGAGTAAAATAATATATTCGAAGGTACGAATTTTCGAACTACATATGTATGTTTAGCAAGCCTGCACAGATTCAGGGTCTCCAGTCAAAATTGTTTTCTCCAGAATTTTTCAAAATTTCGATGAAAATCTGATGAAATAGGTTTCAGCAGGAGTTACATGCATGTGTGTGACTTACTCGAGGATGTCGAAGACTTATATTGGATTTAGCAATTGCTTCCCGGAGACCAGAAACGCCCTATATCTGCTCGGAACTCCGATAAACAATATGCAAGAACATTTAACTTTGGCAATAAAATGAAATATGCAAGTACAAGTTTTAAATCCGTCATTCAGTATTCAGCCGTCGTCCACATAAGAATTTCCCACTTCAATAATCGCAGGACCATTTACTGTAGACAAAAGCGAGTCCAGACAGACATAATATGAAATTCTGAAGAAAAGAAGACGTTTTTAAACAGAGATCGCTGTCAACATGTTGTAATGATGGCAGCAAGAACTCATGATGTTCTATTCCACTGAAAAAAAAATCCTTAAAATTTAAGGAATATTCCCCGACTATTACACCAGCGGAATATTCATTAAAATTCAATAAGAAATATTCCGTAGCATGTTAAGGAAATTCCTTAACATGGTAAGGAATATTAAGTAATAGTCGGGGAATATTCCTTAAATTTTTAAGGATTTTTTTCTGTGTACAATCTGAATCACTGGCAAGTATTCGTTAATCCAAATGAATTCACAAGTCGTTATCTAGAGATAACATATCTCAGTCGAGCTTTCATTTAACGGTGGTGTTCTATTTTGGCGAAGCTTGCGTCGCGTGGCGAATATTAGAAACTTGCCACTCGCCGGAGACCTGACGTATCTTTTAACATTTAAATATGCGCCACTCGCCACGCGAAGGAAAACGCGACGAGTTTGGGAAGCATCAGTCATCGCGATATTTTATTTTGGTTGATCCTCCATGTCCCAGTTCCCAAAACTGAACCATTCACCAATAGAATACCAATTAAATGCCAAACCGAGTCTGAAATTGGAATTGCTCTTGTTGGAATACAGTGTTTTATTCCGAATGAAAACATGGTTCCGGACGACAATGACGATCGACAATAAATTTCTCACCCCTACTCTCGCAGTGTTTTAGTCCGAACGAACACAATGGTTCTGGTCGACAATGACATTTCTTGAGATAAGACATTCAGGGATTAGAATGACGTTAGATTATCTTCATTGCAGTGAACTAATGATCCTGCTTCCAATAATAATACAACCACAATTAACGAACCTAATAACGCATCGGGAAATCCTCATGAAACCTTACACAGAAAATGAGACAAACGTCAGTACATGGTTATAGCGAAAGTCGATGAAAGTAAATCCGACTCACACCAGTAATCCGAGCTCTTTGGGGCTGTGAGCTTCTGATCTCGGTTATTATATAACTCATATGTCTCTGGTTGTCAAAGGAAATACTCGCTGTCATCGCTCAAACAATCCAAGGGTGCTGACGTAATAGTCTTCTGGTTAACCTATTCTAAAGCACATACCAAGAATCTAACGATTCGTGATATGTGTTGTATCTCAGGTACGCTTGTATTGTACCTGTTCATGTGGCAACTTGCATGATATGACCACACGGCCCCTAGCATCATTGTCTCATCATTGAAACTGCTATGACGGTCCACACTCTAACCTCAGAAGGTGTAGAAAAGGTGCAAAAAAGGTGTAAATCAAACGTTTACACCTTCTGGGTTCATGTTTACACCCTTAGGAGGTGTAAATAAGGTGTAGAAAAGGTGCAAATGTATGAAGATTGATTCCAACCCTGATTTTACACCCGTAAAGGTGTAAATTTATTGAAAGGTGTTAAAAAGGTGTAAATACTTAATTTTCCATACACATTTGGAACTTAATTTCTATGTTGAGGAAATGTATTTCCTCGTCATGCTTACGGTAAACCATCAAAATTCCCAACTTTCCGCACAATTAAATCAATGGATCTAACAATTTGACCAGTCTCTCTAACATTTGAGCAAAAATTATAACGGAAATATTATTTAAAAAAAACGAGCTGCAGACCATAAGAGTCAATCCCCCAGTCGGTTTCACGAGGTAGTGAAAATTGAACAGCCCATTTAGTGTTCTCACTCAAGGTTGAGCTCAAGACTACAGCGGCGGGCGGGGGGGGGGGGAGAGGGGCGTTCTGGGGTTTTGAATATCAACAGTAAATATTATGTATCATGCAGAGTCGACAAAAGCACGTTGTTTGTCGACCAATGTAAGAAGCTATCAAATCGATATCTACAGTGCTGGTAACTGCTTAGCTATCAGATAAAGTGATTTTCAACTTCATTTCAATGGGGGAATTGCACAATAAGCAGTGAATACAACGGGAGCTGTACAAATTATAGGCTTTGATTGATCCACTGAGACCGGAAGGTGTGAAATAGGCTAAACGGTTCGAAGTGATAATCTTGACAGTTTGTTGTGCATGTTACCAATTAACAATTGTGCGATTATCGTCACAAATTATTACTTGATCAAGTAATGGTTACCATCCTGTCCGGAAACGACCCCTATTAACACACCCTGATCATAATCCGCGGCCTGCCTTTATCTCATATCTCTTTGACGCTAACACAAAGTTTTTGTTAAACTATACATATCGGTGATGATTCTATTGCTCAATTAATTTTTGAGTTTATTCTGCCAATGCCTAACAATATATGCCTCGCTTCTATTGTTCATGAATTTGTAAATAAGCATGGTTTCGCTTCCCATTTTGTCCACCATTTCCAATATAAGCCGACCCGATATTACTTCAAACAAACTTCCATTACGATAAATTGCGCATAGCCGTTTTTTCTATACTCCGAAATACTTATACCAGTGCTGTTATGACCGGACATATATGACCATCGCCCATCGTGGCTTAAACACATATATGTTAATATATAGAGAAAAACACTACACACATAATGTAGAATATGATCTAAAACTGTATATTATACTGCTAAACCGGTATCGTGGTTTCACCCACTTTTCAATAGCATGATACACGTTTGTAATATTGATACAATACGAATGTACAAAGTTTATATATACAAACAGATGCATGTCCGTTGGACAAGTTTTTTACAAGTTTAAACAAGTTTTTACAAGTTTACAGGAGATCTCGAAAAAGTTACGATTACAATAACCAATTACAGTAGTCCTTGTGTTTGTCATAGTCGTTGTGTGGTATAATCTGCAACGGCTTATTTACCTGCTCAGACAGACCGTTCAATGCTATACAATTACGTCTGCTCCCACTTCAATAACTTGACTGACACTGGCGTTAATTAACTAATCTGTTATAACAATTCTAGTATAACAATTCAACAGTTTAATTCACATCGGAATTTGCTAATAAAGTATTGTTCCATCGTCTGTCGCCTGATGTTGTCATCTGTTTTCATTTTGTAAAAGCATGAAAAGGGTAAAATACTGAATTTAGTTTCAAGATGACCAGCACAATCGGCTATGTGTTTGCTGACTTTTAGGTGTCTTAATGCAGGCGTATTAATTTGTTGATGATGGACCCTAACTCTATTTCTCACCAAATCCCTAGTTTCACCGATATTCGTTTTGTCACATCCATTGCAAGAAATGAAATACAACAAATTTTGCGAGCTGCAGTTCATGTCACTGTTAACTTTGAAATTAGTACCAGTGTGACGAAACAAAAACGACTGTTTAACGTATATATGAGTATATATACTCATGAGTTTAGTGTTTCGATTTCATATTTCTCATCCCGCAACTGATTTACGCATTTTCCAGTGGAAGTCATGCTGGCTAAACATGTGCATTAAGCACTACATAGGTGGGATTAAATCGTATCCGCAATTTGATACAGTTAAATACTCCAGTCGATAAGAGCTTGGAGGGATTCTAGCGTACAAGGCATTTAACCCAGGCACCATAATTAGCCAATCAACTGACGCAGATTCAGCCAATCAGGAACGCGCAGCTATAACCTATCAGCGATAACTCCTTTGTCTCCGTCCACCTATCAAATGTTACCGGATTAGGCCAGACGTTAACATACTGAGAATATACAGTCAGTTATTCCTGGGACCTTGATTGAGAAGATTAGTACATGTATCCTGATAGACAAACGCCGTATACCAGCTGATTCGTTCTAACTCATTAGAGACAGAATGAAACAACACACTTCTCTAGTAAACAAAGAAACGCTACAAGAAGTCCTGCGACCTTGATTGAGAAGATTAGTATCATGACTACAAGAAACGCTGTATATCAACTGATTCGTTCTAACTCATTAGAGACAGAATGAAAAGACGCTTCTCTAGTAAACAGAGAAAACGCCACAAGAAGTACTGCGACCTTGATTGAGAAGATTAGTATCATGACTACAACAAACGCTGTATATCAACTGATTCGTTCTAACTCATTAGAGACAGAATGAAAAGACGCTTCTCTAGTAAACAGAGAAAACGCCACAAGAAGTACTGCGACCTTGATTGAGAAGATTAGTATCATGACTACAACAAACGCTGTATATCAACTGATTCGTTCTAACTCATTAGAGACAGAATGAAAACAAGACGCTTCTCTAGTAAACAGAGAAAACGCTACAAGAAGCAGAGACATTAATTATGTCAAAACATGTCTACGTAAATCTACCTCTCGAGACTGGCAATAGCCAAGACATATATTAGAAATACTAGTATCTCAAGTCTGATGTTAACAGATCATGATATTTTTCTGCTATCCCGGGGATTATCATTCATTCCGACGACTACCATAAGAGAACGTGATTTCGGGTTATATTTCCGAAAGATTTCGGGATTTCTCTCTTGCAGGAAACAAGCCTATGTTTATGTATACTATGATTGTCTTTTTGAATTTGGTGCTAATACTGTTATATGGAAAATGGAATAGGTCTTCGGATTATGGACGCGGATATTCTCTAATGGACGACGCTGGTAATTCGAAACACTGACTCTGAGGTACATTAGTACACATCTATGAAGATGTGCTAGCATGCTCATATATACGTACAACTCAGGCTACTGTAGGGTCAGGACACACCGAGAAAGCGGGTGTGTATATGAACATCATTTCATACAACTTGGGTCAGAACACCCCGAGAAAGTGGGTGTGTATATGAACATCTCTTCACACACAGATTGAGAGTGAACTATGATATTAGGGAGGGCTAACATGAAAAGACCAATGTAAATGTGTTTTTTTGTGATTTCCTTAATAAAATATATCATGAACCATTACTGGGTGGTACGAACACCACTAATTCTCACTAAAAAGGTGCAAATTAACACCTTTTGAAGGTGTAATTCTCACGAAATGGGTGTGTTTTAACACCCTTGGAAGATGGAATTGTCTCCAGAAGGTGTATTTTAGCACCCCTAGAAGGTTTAATTTTGGCCAAAAGGTGTAAATAAACACCCAAATAGGGCATAATCTCGGTCAAAAGGTGTAAATTAACACCAATGAAAGGTGTAATACTTACCAATAAGGTGTGATTTAACACCCCTGGAAGATGGAATGATCACCAGAAGGTGTATTTTAGCACCCCTAGATGATACAAATTTGCTCAAAAGGTGTGAATAAACACCCAAAGAAGGTGTAATTCTGTTGAAAAGGTGTAAATTAACACCACTGAAAGGTTTAGTTGTGGCCAAAAGGTGTAAATAAACACCCATGGGATGCTGGGTTCCCCCAAAAATATGCTTATAAATTTGTCTGGAAGGTGCAAATTTTATTCAGAAGGTGTGAATGAACACCCATGGAAGGTGTAATGTGAGCAAAAAGGTGTAATTTAACACCTTTTCGAGAAGGTGTAAATTTACACCTTTCGGAGAAGGTGTTAATTCGCACCCAAAAGGGTGTTAGCCCTGGGACAAGCCATTTACACCCCGTAGAGGTGTAATTTACACCTTCTGGGCTAAGTGTGCAACTGTTCCTCGTCAATTCATCTTCATACACAAGTCGACTTCTCCTTTCCCACTTCGAATTAGCCTTGATATATCGACCCACCGGCTTTGTTAAAAAAAATGTAAATAGACACGAAACGTCAATGACCTCGGGTCAATTTGAATTTTGAAATGGGCCAAGTGAGTGAGCTATTGGTTGGCTCTCCTGTGTATCTGGACACTCCCACCACCATATTAGGAGGAATGATGGATTTTGGATACTTTAGGCGGTCCGATCCATGAAGTCTACTTCGAAGTGTGAACGGAGAAGCCGCCTTGTGTTTGAAAATGCAACAATTAGGCAGCACGCATTTTGGTTGAATTCACATTCAAAAGTTGTTCACTGAGCTTCCATAGAAAGGGAAGAGTTTCTAATTGTCGTTCTATATCTTGTCGCGAGTTTTCTGATCATTTCTCGATGTTTTACGACTAAATGTCAGTTGCTCGATGCGAATGTTGTTTTCTGTTGTTTGGAAACATTTTTTCCAATCGTTAAGACCTTCACATTGAAACACGATATCAAGATTCTCTCGCTTTTAGATCGAGGAAAGAAAAAAAGATTGCAAAATTGTAAAGGCGATGAAAGATTTCCCGAAAGTAGTGCGGCCCCGCTCCTGCCTCGGTGGTACATAACTTATTTATTTTGAGCATTTCATAGGTAATATAGAATTTGAACTGACATTTGCTAATCTACAATGTTGAATTCTGCAAATTTAGTTCCCATTTCTCCGGAAAATACGTACAAATATCACCGTTGGGGCATCATATGACATATTTCCCAATTCGCCGTTCTATATTCCCACCCAAACTGCAGGCATTAGCTTACTCTCTTAAATAATTAGATAGAAATTAGTGACCAATCTATTCCGATTAAAAATCAATCTACTAGAAAGAAAATCCCAGTTTATTTTGAATTATTACATTGATTTCTCAGTCGACATTAGATTCATTCTGTTCCTTTTCAATTTAATAGTTTTGAAATTCACCTCAATCGAACCGAAATATTGACATTTTAATCTGTGAAGAATGGATGTTGTCCCTGATTCCAATCTTTTACAATTAAAATGTCACTCTTTCGGTGCGACTGAAATTATTTGCAATCTATTAGATTGAAAAAGAACAGAATGATACTAACGTATCCTATTAAGTACCGTATATTTATATAATATATTTATCCGTATAGGGTATCGGTCTTCCATGTAAGCCTGTATTGTTCAGGGTTTTCTATTGCTGAATAGCCTGTAGTTTAGGATGATCAAATTCTAGTGGTGGCTCAATCTTCATCTACTGAACACCTTATATTAACAACGTTGGGATTTACTGGCGGCGTCGGGACTGACAGATTGGTATTAGAATTACTTATAACATCTTCTTTATTGCTGTGGAGCTGAAGTTTCGTTGGAGATACTTCAAAGCTTTGAAACTGTTGGAAGTATCTCCAGGTTTGAGAATGTTGTTAGTATCTCCAACGAAACGTCAGCTCCACAGCAATAAAGAAGTTGTTGTTCATAGAATAGCATTGTGTTATATACGCCGACTTCTAAATGCCTATCAAAGAAATTATACTTTTCTTTATTTTCTACTTTGAAACATCCCTTACATCTGATGCAAAAAACCCCAATAATAATAAAATAAAATAACCAACAAATTGCTTCATTACAGTTCTTTGATTGGAATATCTAATGCCGCTTAATCGGGTCCTGTGGTCACTCCATTCGAAGTTCCCATCGGAACATCTGTATTTAGAGCGAGATCGATATATAAAATTACAATGACATCCGTGATTGTTCATTTCGAAACTTGTACAAGCGAACAGGTAGGGGATGGTAAAAAGAACCCGATGACATACTAATGCATAAGTCTTTACCAAACTGCCAAATAAATGGTGTAAATGTTGAAAAATCTGAGAACTACTGCCTGATGTGAGCGAGTGAAAAAATGCAGAAGTGGGGAGGAGAGGGGTGTCTGACCAGTCATTGTCGATATTAAAGATTGCCCTTCTTCCTCAATTTACCTCTTGGTCCATTTTTTCTATTATTTCTCTGGGCAGGGAATAATTTATTTCCTAAAGACGATGTCTAGAAATATATGACATCACTGTGACTCCATTGTGAAATCAATTTTGGCTGCTTTTTTCTAAACTGTGACCCAAATACGTTTTCTGAAGTACCGGTACTTAAGCTTTTTATTCCCAGTGATAAGCCAGATGAAGTAACCAACTTGCCGTTTCTCCACGGAAATTGCATTTGGTGGATTTTGCCGAGAGAAAGGAGGTATGGGTAACATTATGGACATGTTTGGTAACCTCCCACGGTCATGCATCCCAGTATTACCCAGTCATGCATCCCAGTATTACCCAGTCATGCATCACAGTATTACCCAGTCACGCATCCCAGCATTCCCCAGTTATGCATCCCGGTATTACCCTATCATTCATCCCAATATTGTCCAGTCATTCATCCCAGTATTACCCATTTATGTATCCCAGTATTACCCAGTCATGCATCCCAGTATTACCCAGTCATGCATCCCAGAATTACCCAGTCATTCATCCCAGTATTACCCAGTCATGCATCCTAGTATTACCCAGTCATGCATTCCAGTATTACCCAGTCATGCAAGTATTACCCAGTCATGCATCTCAGTATTACCCAGTCATGCATCCCAGAATTACCCAGTCATGCATCCCAATATTACCCATTACGCCTCTCTCAGATGTATTGAGGATTGATTTAGAGAAATAATTTCAAGGCCTAGTCCGTCATCCATAATTCAGCCGTCGTCTGTTAAAGAATATCCGCGTCCATAATCCAAAGACCTATTCCATATTTCATATAACAATATTAGCACCAAATTAAAAAAAGACAATCATAGTACATGTATACATACACATAGGCTAGTTTCCTGCAAGAGAGAAGCGGTCAACAGTTTTCAATGATGCCGGCAAGACATCATGATGTTCAAAAAATATCAAATCCGTGTGGCTGATCGGTATTATAAGTCTCTTGAGGCGATACATATGCCTAAGTACTATAAACATTCAGACCACCCTCATGGACATCATTTTGAATTTATATATAATTGTTCCAGTAGACGGTGACACAAACAGGCTCATCAAAAGCCAAAATGTGATGTCAGGAAGTTTGACACGTTATTAAATGTGCAAGGTTAATCGCCCACGGTACTAGCATTTACTGTCATGGATTACTTGTACCGGTACACAATTATTAAGTCTGTCTTAAAGCATTCAATTTTCGTTTTGCGCCCTGTTTTGTTAATATTCCTCACCACAAAGGGAATACGATTACAGAAACAGTTGTGTTCAGCTAAATATATAAATATATCAGTGTTTATGTCTGAAAAAGACAAAAAACAAAACAAAAACAAAAACAAAAAACAAAAACAAATGGAAAATCGCCAATAAAATGTCCTTGAACTATCATTGGGAAATATGATGCCACCATGACGTCATTATGGCGTGCAGTGAGATTTAGGCTGCATTGTTTGGTGGCCCAAATACAAGTTATTGATCTTTTCAGCTCTCTATTCGAAAAGATGAGCCAGATGGTAGATCCAGATCGCCGTTTCTGCAGAAAAAAAATAATTCACAGATTTTGCCGAAAAAAATGCAGTGGTAACTGAATGACGAATTCCGTCATTACAAGTAATATCCACGACATAATTATAGCGATATGTCATGTGTACTTGAGCAATTTTAACACCGAGCTCAATTTGGACGAAATCTTCTCGTGAGACCATGGTATCCAATTATATTTTGAACTTAAAAGTGAGTGGGTGGGTTTAGCATCACGTTCAACAATATTTCGACAACTTAGCGACGACATAACTAACTTAGATATAATGAGGTGGACATGTGCGTCTATCCATGTAGAGCCATCATATAGAAGAAATTAATCTTCCCCTTGTGGCAACATGCATGGTACAAAACTCCTAATCCTCACTCACTAGGGGGGCTACTGAACTTAAGAATATATCGTGGTATGTAATTGCTAAGAAACAGTTGGCCCCTGATAGCGGCAAATATACTATCGGCAGATCGTTTGATCGACAGCAACAAGTAATTACAAATCAGCCGGAGACGTGATGATTTATGTAATAACGTTGATCAGCAGTTCATAAGCTTGGGTTAGCAGTATGAGCTTGGGTTAACGGGATCGAAGTCGGATTATCTTTGATCGGAATTCGTCAGTAGTATACAATACCCGAATTGAACAAATTGCTCCCCACTGCGCATGCGTGTGACGTCATTAACCTGGGAAAAAGGGTATGTGCGCATGCGTGATGGGGAGCAACGGGGAGCAGAGGTCAGTGAGTGCAAGATGTGGGAGGTGGGTACAAGATGGCCGCCATGTGGGAGGTGGGTACAAGATGGCCGCCATGTGGGAGGTGGGTACAAGATGGCCGCCATGTGGGAGGTGGGTACAAGATGGCCGCCAGTGTCAGTGAGTGCAAGATGTGGGAGGTGGGTACAAGATGGCCGCCGTGGGTGGTGGGTGGAACGAAAAAAAAAGTTCCGGCAAAAAAAAAAAAAAAAATGTATTCATCCGCGGTGATGCGGTTTGGCCGTGGTTTTGGCGGTAATTCGGTCTCGGGAAAAAGCTTCCGCGGAGAAAAAGTAGTCCCTAGATAAAATGGTCCGATTGGGTCGAGTGAGGTATCAAAGTGAAGCTTAGGTGAAGGGGCATCTAATGGGCTGGGTGTGGGGTTGAAATATCAGCATTCTGCGCATGCGCGGTGACCGAAGGGTATGAAAATAGCCTTTTTGGAGCTAGGGGAGCCCCTAGTGTACCGATGGGGTCGAGTGAGGTATCAAAGTGAAGCTTAGGTGAGGGGGCATCTAATGGGCTGGGTGTGGGATTGAAATATCGGCATTGTGCGCATGCGCGGTGGCCGAAGGGTATGAAAATAGCCTTTTTGGAGCTAGGAGATTGACTACTGGTCCAGTGGGGTCGAGTGAGGTATCGATGTGAAGCATTCGTGAAGGGGCATCTGATGGGCTGGGTGTGGGGTTGAAATATCGGCATTCTGCGCATGCGCGGTGGCCCAAGGGTATGGAAATAGCGGTTTTGGAGCTAGGGGAGTCCCTAATGGGCCAATGGAGTCGTAGGAGGTATCAAAGTGAAGCATTCGTGAAGGGGCATCTGATGCACTGGGCGTGGGGTTGAAATATCGGCATTCTGCGCATGCGCGGTGACCCAAGGGTATGGAAATAGACGTTTTGGAGCTAGGGGAGCCCCTAATGGTCCAATGGGTCGAGTGAGGTATCAAAGTGAAGCATTCGTGAAGAGGCATCTGATGGACTGGGTGTGGGGTTGACATATCGGCCTTCTGCGCATGCGCGGTGGCCCAAGGGCATCAAAATAGCCTTTTTGGAGCTAGGGGAGCCCCTAATGGTCCAATGGGATCGAGTGAGGTATCAAAGTGAAGCATTCATGAAGGGCATCTGATGGACTGGGTGTGGGGTTGAATTAGGGTCATTCTGCGCATGCGCGGTGGCCCAAGGGTATGAAAATAGACGTTTTGGCATCTAGGGGAGCCCCTAATGGTCGAATGGGGTCGAGTGAGGTATCAACGTGAAGCCTAGGTGAAGGGGTATTTGATGGCTGGGTGGTGCATGTAAAAATTTTTCCTGAAAAAAAAAAATACGGAACACGGACTTTATCGAAAAACCTGGGAAAATGCCTATATGGGGTATGAGGGGTATATAGGTCGCCGGGCTTAACAGGGCTTGTCTATCAACAGAGTTATCTTCCCCTAGTTCCAGGGTGGGTGCATGTAAAAATTTTCCTGAAAAAATACGGAATACGGACTTTATCCTAAATTACGGGAAAATGCCTATATGGGGTATGGGAGGTATAGGACCATCCTGGGAAACGTACTTCTATACATTTGCGGTAGGGTTGTGAGGTCTCGTTTTACTCGTCTCGTCATTTAGAACATGATAGGAAGTGTCCCCGTGCGAATCGGTGAAATTTTTGAAAAAGTCACCGAACCCCATATAGTCCCATACTGAGGGTATAGGATCAATGTTTGTCCCCCTGGGAAACGTACTTCTATACATTTGCGGTAGGGTTGTGGGGTCTCGTTTTACTCGTTTCGTCATTTAGAACATGATAGGAAGTGTCCCCGTGCGAATCGGTGAAATTTTAACAGTTCACTCAAGTTTTTTTAGAGAGAACTTCCCACACAAATAGAACAGGTTAAGAGCTAATGCATACTGATAAATGTTACTGCTTGATTGAAAGCTTTGGTGGTCATCTGGGATTTCATCTGAAACCTAAAAATATCTTGTTTAGAACAATAAGACCGATCCCATTGATATTTGGCATACATCATTGGTGGCTCGAGCTCACTAATGAATTGCCTGAGTTTAACTTGTAATAAAATTTACAGTAAATATTGTGTAACTGATTGTGGGGGTGTTGATGGTGGTTGACCTGGGTTACATTTGGGCAGCACTTTTGAAAATTGTGTACATAATTCTGTGTTGTTTGTAAAAGTTGTGAGAGCTGTTAATCATTACTTTGCTCGTTCAAGTTGCTCCGTACAAGAAAATAACCTTCCAAAATAGGTCAAATATGAAATGAGTCTATTTTAACCCCACAAGTGACTACATATATGCCACATGATAGGGCGATCAAGAATATGTAAAATTTGAATTTCCAAGATACGTGGTCCGACCGCCATCGTGAATTGTCGAAACACTATAACATGTTTGAAGAGCTTGAACTGCAATAGTTGAGGACTTCTAATTTGTTGTTTTTTTCTTTTCCAGAAGAATGTCAACCACTCTTTACCTCTGATAGTTTTTCCGCTTTTCAGAAATTGATATGTTCAAATTTCCAGAAAATCGCATAATTTGAAAAGTGTTATTATTTAATAATACACAAAGGATGGGTCCGATCATTTTGTATCTTGGCACTTGTACTCCCTGCGACATGGGTGTTTGGTCAGTGACATTAGGGCTTAGTCGTAACAATAGTTCAGGAGCTATGGTAACGTGAACCGTGCAAAGCACTGAGAACCCCTCGGCATTGGAGGTCATTAAATAGGGCCCTGGATGATGAAGAAACTTTGGAGACAAACTGAAAGCTTATACCTATAGTGACCCATACAATATAAGTCAGTTCGTGGCCATATGCCTGTGAGATTTAGGTTGGGTACTCCTCTATATTCTTGGGATAGATGGTAACAACAAAACATAGACATATTGTTCATATGTAAGCACATGATGACAATACTCCAATTGATACTAATTTTAGCTGAAGACCAAACCACATGTGTGGAGTTAAAACTTTGATCCAGTGACCCCCAAAACAGGTCAATCTCACTTTGCGATGGACTTCTGTTCTATGATCACTTCCATGTGTTATGCAAGTTTGAGGCGCCAAGGCAAGTCATTCTTCAAATAACTAAATGGTGACAAATTGACAGAGTTTGACCTGGTGGCCCGCAAAATGAGTCAATCTCAGTGATTTTCGATAGGCTAGTGCGTTATGATCACATGCATGTGCGATGTAAGTTTGGTGTATGTGTGTTTGGGTTAGAGATGAGCTAATCACGGTTCGAATGGGTCGTGTGAGGTGTCAAAGTGAAGCTTGTGTGGGGTAGAGTCAGAATGGTGTGTTTTTGAATGCAAGTCGCGTCAATCTGCGCATGCGCAGTTGGATGTATTAAGTAAAGTGGCCATTTTGGGGCAGTACATGAAGGTGTTTGGGGTAGAGATGGACCGCTATGGGTCCGAATGGGTCGTGGAGGGTGTCAAAGTGAAGCTTGTGTGGGGTAGAGTCAGAATGGCGTGGTTTTGAATGCAAGTCGCGTCAATCTGCGCAGGCGCAGTTGGTTGTAGTAAGTAAAGTGGCCATTTTCGGGGAGTACATGAAGGTATTTGGGATCGAGATGGGCTATTCACGGTTCGAATGCGTCCTGGAAGGTGTCATCTTGTAGTTCTCGGGGTGTACAATCCGATTTGAGGGATGTTCGCGTCATCTGTGACGTCATCGGTGACGTCATCGGTACGAGTAGTAGCGAAAGTGGACATTTTCTGGCAGTGCAGGAAGGTATTTGGGGTCGAGATGGGCTATTCACGGTTCGAATGCGTCCTGGAAGGTGTCATCTTGTAGTTCTCGGAGTGTACATTCCGATTTGAGGGATGTTCGCGTCATCTGTGACGTCATCGGTGATGTCATCGGTACGAGTAGTAGCGAAAGTGGACATTTTCGGGCAGTACATGAAAGTATTTGGGGTCGAGATGGGCTATTCATGGTTCGAATGCGTCCTGGAAGGTGTCATCTTGTAGTTCTCGGGGTGTACATTCCGATTTGAGGGGTGTCCGCGTCATCTGTGACGTCATTGATGACGTCATCAGTACGAGTAGTAGCGAAAGTGGACATTTTGTGGGTGCGTGAGGGTGAGTTTGGTGTAGAGATGCACCATCCTTAGTCCGAATGCGTCGTGTGAGGTGTCATTTTGTAGCTCTCGGGGTGTACATTCCGAATTGAGGCATGTCCCAAGCATCTGTGACGTCATCGATGACGTCATCAGTAGGAGTATTAGCGAAAGTGGGCCTTTTGGGGCAGTGCAGGAAGGTATTTGGTGTAGAGATGGACCATCCGCGTTGCGAATGCGTCGTGTGGGGTGTCATGTTGTAGCTCTCGGAGTATACACCCTGATTTCAGGGATATTTATAGCATCTGTGACGTCATTGGTGATGTCATTAGTACAAGTTGTAGCGAAAGTGGGCATTTTTAGCAGTGAAGGATGTTATTTGGTGTAGAGATGGACCATCCGCTGTCCAAATGGACCGTGTGAGGTGTCATCTTGTAGCAACACCCACCAACACCATTCTTAATGCTTCAACGCCCTGGTGAAATAGCTCAGAAGCTCTGATATTCCATGGAATTGTCACTAATTCTTCGAAATGCAGTGATGCCCGTCAACGCCCGTCGTTACACCTTAACACTCTAACATAACGCCATGATATAGACCGGAGAGAGAACAACAACAGCAACAACAACAAGGATGACACATGAGAGAACAACAACAACAAGAAGTTTTTTTCATATAGTTTATTCTCCCAATGTTACATCATACCCACGCCGGGGGAGCCGCGTTGGGTATATTTACAATTCAAGAAGATTCTTATCCAATCAGAGGCCACCATTTGCATGTTTCATATTCGTTTCTGTCCGTTAGATGTATTCTTGTCCAATCAGAAGTCTCCATTTCAGAAAGTGCCATCTGAACCGTTTATTCTAATCATCGTCGGGCAGGCCAGGATACCGTTGAGGCAACATATCCTCAGATAGTTGTTTGCGCATTCTAAGTATCTATCAGTGCATGGGTGAATACTTTCATCCGATGGAGGTGATGGTCAGTTTAACCACGAAGAACGCAACATTGGTCATTATCTCCACTATCCACTTGGTGTTACAATTCAAGAAGACTTGTCCAATCAGAGGCCACCATTTGCATCTGTCATATTCGTTCCTGTCCGTTAGATTTATTCTTGTCCAATCAGAACTCTTCATTTCAGAAAGTTCCATCTTCGGCCATGTTCGCTTTGAACCGTTTATTCTAATCATCGTCGGGCAGGCCAGGATACCGTTGAGGCAACATATCCTCAGATAGTTGCTTGCGCATTCTGAGTATCTATCAGTGCCTGGGTGAATACATTCAGCCGATGGGTTGGTTGGTCAGCTTGGTCACGAAGAACGTAACATTGGTTACCCTCTCCACTTTCCACTTGGTGTTGGGGCGTTGTTGTTGGGTCCATTCCAAGGGATCCACGTTGACCAGGTTCTCCAGCATCGTCTCTAGCGACGCCCGGTTAATGATGGTAAACGGTTGGTCAAATACCCGGATGTTACTGCTCGAGTAAAAGTATCGGACTTGATCTGTCTCTTTATGCTGCAGCACATAACCAAACGCCAGATTTAATTTGAAGGACGTTGCTTGGTCATTGAAGATGGCTTCCACGTAGCTGCCTAGACGGGCGAGGTCGGTCAGTCGAAAATTGTAGATATCTTGAATAAGGCGATGACGGTAGAAACAGTGCCGTATCATGGTCCAATGGCGCCGATAGATGTCACTCACTGGATGGGCGCCCTGTAAGAGATCGCTAGGAACATTTATGGGCTCGTCCAGAAAATGTTCGATGTTATCAGGCGTATGACTCGAAACCGTAACGGTGGGATCCGGCTGGATATCCAAGCCCTCCTGGACCGTGGGTATAGGCAGGCTCTTCGTCATCGTATCACCAGTGGCGTTCGTCTCTCCGGGTTCATCTTCACTGGGGCTGACCTTCCGCGGCTCCTCTTTAGTGGAAAGTTGTCGCCCAAACCGTAGAGACGGGGCATGCTTCAAACGTTGGTGCTGTCTAAACCGACTGGGTCGTTTGAAGAGTCGACCACAATCATTACATAGTACCGTCGCACCCGCGTGAAGTACCCTCTCATGACGCGGTAAATGATCCTCCCGATTGAATGACCGTGCGCAGGTTGTACAAGTATACCGAGCATCGTTGTGGGTGGAGGCCTCGTGGCGTCGTAAATTATCTAGACGAGTAAACAGCTTCTGGCAAGTTGTGCAAGTAAACATCTTGGTGGTTGACAGAGTGTCTGATGAAACGTCCAGGCCGCTTCCCTTTTATAGCACGCTAGCTGGTGATCTATTTTTAGCACACTCAGTTCAACTATCTCCAAGGCGAGGGCCGAGCCGTGACATCTTCGGTAACATCCGTGTATCTTCGGTCACCTCCGTACCGTCAACGATCAACATGTAGACATATAGAGTATGTACGTCATGTTATGGTATTCATCAGTGCATGAGTGACGCATTCAGCCGATGGGAGTGGTCGGTCAGCTTGGTAACGAAAAACGTAACATTGGTCACACTCTCCACTATCCACTTGGTGTTGGGGCGTAGTTGTTGGGCCCATTCCAAGGGATCCACGGTGTCCAGTTTCGCCAGCATCGTCTCTAGCGACACTCGGTTAATGATGGTAAACGGTTGGTCAAATACCCGGATGTTACTGTTCGGGTAAAAATATCGGACTTGGCCTGTCTCTTTATGCTGCAGCACATAACCAAACACCAGATTCAATTTGAAGGCCGTAGTTTGATATTTGAAGATGGCTTCTACGTAGCTACGTAGACGGGTGAGGTCGGTCAGTCGGAAATTGTAGATATCTTGAATAGGGCGATGACGGTAGAAACAGTGCCGGATCATGGGCCCATGGCGCCGATAAATGTCACTCACTGGATGGTCTTCGTGTAACAGATCGCTGGGAACATTTATGGCTTCGTCCACGAAGTGTACTTTACCTTCCACGTCGTACAAAATCTGGCCCAAGGTCTTGTCGTCGGAATTTGACTGTTGAATTAGGGCGACATCATCATCGGCCCTCGTGCGATGGGTAGGAGTTCCCCCTGTTTCGATATTGATGCCTACGGGCTCTTCTATCTGCAAACGTGGCTGCGGAACAGGGTGTTGTGTGCGTTGGTGTCGCAGCAACTGACTGGTCAGTTTGAAAAGCCGACCACATTCTTCGCATGGACGCTTGGGTACTTCATGGCGTGCACGTGTGTGGCGCTGTAAATGATCCGGGCGCTGAAACGACAGTGTACATATCGTACAGTTATACCGGGCGGTTCCTTCGTGCTTGGTAGCCTCATGGCGGCGCAAGTCATGCAGACGAGTGAATGATTTCGAGCACGTAGTACAAGGGAACATCTTGGTGGTTGACAGAGTGTCTGATGAAACGACCAGACCGCTTCCCTTTTATAGCACGCTAGCTGATATCATGTTCGGGCACTTCCGTGTCTCTTGTCAAAATACTCGCTTCTGATTGGACGAGAGCTCTGTGACGGATTTTAAATACTCGCTTCTGTTTGGTGTACGTCGCTAAAGGTCACCGGAACTGACCTTTGACCCCGGCGCGCGCAAAACCTGCGGAAACCTTTACACTGCGCGCGCGCGCGCTGCGCGCGCCGGGGGAACCCCGGCGCGCAGTGTAAAGGTTTCCGCAGGTTTTGCGCGCGCCGGGGTCAAAGGTCAGTTCCGGTGACCTTTAGCGACGTACACCAAACAGAAGCGAGTATTTAAAATCCGTCACAGAGCTCTCGTCCAATCAGAAGCGAGTATTTTGATAAGAGACACGGAAGTGCCCGAACATGATATCAGCTAGCGTGCTATAAAAGGGAAGCGGTCTGGCCGTTTCATCAGACACTCTGTCAACCACCAAGATGTTCACTTGTACTACGTGCTCGAAATCATTCACTCGTCTGCATGACTTGCGCCGCCATGAGGCTACCAAGCACGAAGGAACCGCCCGGTATAACTGTACGATATGTACACCGTCGTTTCAGCGCCCGGATCATTTACAGCGCCACACACGTGCACGCCATGAAGTACCCAAGTGTCCATGCGAAGAATGTGGTCGGCTTTTCAAACTGACCAGTCAGTTGCTGCGACACCAACGCACACGACACCCTGTTCCGCAGCCACGTTTGCAGATAAAAGAGCCCGTAGGCATCAATATCGAAACAGGGGGAACTCCCACCCATCGCACGAGGGCCGATGATGATGTCGCCCTAATTCAACAGTCAAATTCCGACGACAAGACCTTGGGCCAGATTTTGTACGACGTGGAAGGTAAAGTACACTTCGTGGACGAAGCCATAAATGTTCCCAGCGATCTGTT
>JAVTVY010015861.1:0-61743 GCA_036873755.1 Hanleya hanleyi
ATAATTTACATGTAGACCCCTCTCTACACCCTCTCTAGCCCGAAAACATCGACTGAAGAAGTATAATTTACTTTACATTGAGACATGTTATTGTTGGACCCCTGTGATAGGAAAGGTTTGCCATGCCCCGCCCCTACCCTCTCAATACCTTTTACAGCTAGAGTTTCTGAGTTATCCCCTCTGAATTATCAACAGTCCAGGTAACAATCCCTGAACGACCCCTGTGTATATAACTTACCTGTAGGCCCTTCTCAACATTGACAATAGTCCAGGCAACAATCCCTGAACGTGGTTCTTCACACAGAGGACATTGGGAGAAAAAACGTCCACAATCACATCCTTGACGATAGCAGCACATGGCCTCCTTGTCCGCATCCGGGGATCGCAAGATCTTTAGCAAGGCGAGGGTAGTATCTTTCAGACCGTCGAGATACCTACCAAATGAAAACTGGATACAGTCGATCGAACATGATTCAATAATTTGCGAAGATAATCCAAAACGAAATCTTTAGAAGGTGCCAAATCTGGAAAGAATTCGTTTAGGTTTTAGAAGTTATTGTCCGGAATGAAATTTTAACATGGCCCCCAGATAGCATCACCTACAGGCAAATCGGCACGAAAAACAATCCGAAGCGAGAACTTGAGCGACGATACCCACAGGCCAAATTTGGAGAGAATACGTTCAGGTTTTCAAAACATATTGTCTGGAAATGAAATTTCAACATGATACGGTAAGCAAATGGCGCCAGCGACAAGCAAATCGGCACGAAAAACAAGAAGCGAGAACTTGGAGGAAGGTTTCCCACATACTAAATTTTGAAAAGATTCCGCTAAGGATTCCAGAAATTATTGTCCGGAAATAAAACTTTAACCTTACCCCCAGGTGGCGTCACCTACAGGCGAATCGGCACGCACACACAAAAAATCCTAAGCGAGAACTTGAGCGAAGGTACGCACATACCAAATTTGGAAAGAATCTGTTCATCTTTTACGAAAGTTATTGTATGGAAATGCAATTTTAACTTGGTGCACCTAAACGGCGATTGGCGCGAAAGACAATCCCAAGCGAGATCGCCCCCAACTTTTAAAACAGAGAATTGAATCTGTTTAGTTTTGCAAAAAAAAAATGAACCTGGTCTCCAGGTGACGCCACCTATAAGCAGATCGGCATGAAAAACAATCCCAAGTAAGATTTCCTGGCAAGGTACCCAACAACAAATTTGGAAAGAATCCATTGAAATTTTTAAAAGTGATTGTCCTGAAACCCAGTTATAAATTGAATCCCAGATGGCACCACCTACATGCGGAACGGCATAAAAAAAAACAATGCCAAGAGAGATATTGAGGCAAGGTCCACACATCCAAATTTTGAAAGAATCAGTCAAGGTACCACAAATTTATTCATTGGCAAAGGTACCGTATTCAAAAGTTATTTGACGGAAGAGAAAAATGTGGGAAAAAAGAAGTAGCGGAAAGCCTAATTATGCAACAATGCACAGTGGTCGACTTTTTATTTTTATTTTCACTTCTCGGGGATTTTCTTTATTTTTCCGCCAATATTTTCCAATACAAGAACTTTGTTTGATTGTCAATGAAAAAAATAATAATAATAAAACAAAAATGATGAAGACGATGTGACGCCGTTAGCAGGAATGGCAGAATCTAAAGAAATTATGTCATAAACTAGAATAGACTTTTGGAGAAAACCACCAAGAAAATGAGAAAAAGTAATACAAAATGCAAATAAGAAGAAACAAAAACTATAAAACAAAAACTATAAAACAAAGTCGATGACTCCTAAGGGACCCCGTAAACGTGATATTTAACCAAGTCAGACAAACGAGCTGGGGAAGCGACAAGTCTCAGGTCTGTTACGATTAGCAACAGATACACTTTTACTTGCACCTAGCTGATCAACCAGGCTTTTAGCTAGTGTGTCTTTTAGACACCGTATTTTGCAATGAGACCGCCTAAAATTGGGAAGTTTAACATATAAGACTTAGCCTATAGAGATAGGATTGAGACACCATGTTGTCAGGAAAAAGTGAAAAAAAAAAATGGAATTGAGACACCCAGTTTTCAAACCTTACCTGAAAGCATGTAATCGACCAAACATATTCATCACCAGCATGACAATCTATAGCATCAATCTGTAACCATCTCGGTCATCTATACGCGGTAAGATGGCGAAGTGTACGCAAATGTCTATAGCATTTGTATAGATTCTCGTAATTATAAATGATAAAAATATTAACTACGTACCAACTCGGGTTAAGGGTGGAAACATCATAGCGGTATGCGTTTTCCTGGATCGGTAAAAATTCCTCCTCGATCCACCCAAATAAAGGTATCCCCACACACATGACTGCACACCATGCGACGAAAGGAAACATCTTGCAAATTTCACTGAATTCAGCGTTACCTATATCACACTTATACAATCTCCACACGTATTCTAACTATAGAGAACAGCGAGAAAACGTAGATACGAAACTGCAAACTGATTGCACGGACTGTCAACACAGTCCTAATTGTGACGTCACAGATGTCGCGATGTTACACTCGGCTACTTTCGGCAATTTCCGTTTGGTGAGATCGACGTCAAGTTTTGATACATCAGTGCAGTTTACTCATCAGCGATCTGACCATTTTTATCAAACTATAGGACTAGGACTTCATATACGTTTCCAACATAGAATTTCTATTATAAAAGAATGAAATAAAATAGGAATTCGCCATATTACTTTGTGACAAAAATGGCAAAGCCATAAGGCCATTTTCTTGGAGGTTTTCTCCATTTTTTGCCTATATTTTACAAACAGTTTCTAGTTTATGATTATTTATTTATTTATTTATTTACAAGATGGCACCGCGGATAAATCTAAATGATTAGGACTGAGAAATATTCTGTCATTACTATTTAGGTTATTTATCCGCGGTGACATCTTGCAAGTGAAGAAATGCAAATACTTGTGTGTGTTCATTCCATGACGTCACAATGGCCAGTCTGTGTGTCATAAAATTACCGACGCCAAAACCGACATTCTTTGTCTCTCGAAAATAACATGGGAGCGAATGGCAACATTCGGAGCTTGAACAACAGGGGAATACATGGTGGGTTTTCTGGCATAAATGTTACTTAGTTACGGGATTCACTTTGTTTGGCATATCGGCAGAGCCCTAAAGTCCAACGTTGAGCCTAGACTCATATAAGTGTAGGTCACACCGCTATTCAAAAAGGGACGGAAAAGTGCATGTGAAAATTACCGCCCAGTTAGCCTAACATCGCAAAGTGTGCAAATTATTTGAGAAGGTCATCAGAGATGCTATTATCGGACATTTATACAAATTTGACATAGTAAACGACTCACAGCATGGCTTCACCAGTGGTAAATCTTGTCTGAGTAACTTGTTGTCTTTTCTTGAATATGTGACAGAAGCGGTTGACGAAGGCCATCCAGTGGATATTGTGTATTTGGACTTCGCCAAGGCATTTGACAAGGTACCACATAACAGGTTGATTAAGAAGCTCGAAGCTCATGGTATCAGCGGCAAGGTATCAAAATGGATACAGGCCTGGCTAAAAAATAGAGAGCAGCGTGTCATACTGAATGGAAATGCATCAAGCTGGAGTAATGTTTTGAGGAGTTCCTCAGGGGTCTGTGTTGGGGCCCACATTGTTCTTGATATATATCAACGATATTGACGAGGATGTACACAGTAAAGTTCCCAAATTTGCGGATGACACCAAACTGTTAAATAAAGTTGGAACCCAAGAGGATGCCGAGAGACTACAAAATGACCTGGAAACATTAGTGGGTTGGTCCAACGAGTGGCTAATGTTATTTAACGTAGGTAAATGCAAAGTAATGCACGTGGGGTTCAACAATCCAAGTCATTCATACACCATGAACAATAGTAACTTGGAGACTGTGGAGTTGGAGAGAGATTTGGGGGTCATGATCCATAAGTCGCTCAAACCTAAGGCTCACATAGCTGAAAAAGTCAAAAAGGCGAATCGTGTTCTTCGAATGATCAATAGATCATTTACCTGCAAGTTCAAGGAAATTTTGTTACCCCTATACAAGTCTCTAGTACGCCCACATTTAGATTATGCTTCTCCTGCTTGGTCTCCGCACCTAAAAGGCGATATTGTCCTGCTTGAGAAAGTGCAACATCGGTTTACAAGAATGGTTCCGGGACTACAGCTATTGAGTTACGAAGATCGTCTACTTGCTCTGCGTCTGACATCGCTGGAAACACGTCGAATTCTAGCTGACCTTTTGGAAGTATTCAAGATGTTTAAGGGATTTACTCGTGTGGACATTGCAACATTTTTCAAATTATCTACATCTGCAACTCGAGGTCACAGTTTGAAATTGTTTAAGTGCAGATCTCGGTTGGACACCAGAAAATATTTCTTCAGCCAGCGTGTTGTGGACATATGGAACAGTTTACCGGAGCGAGCTATTAGAGCCACGACTATCAACACTTTTAAATCGTATATAGACCACCACCTCCGCACAGTTAGGGGTCTTTAAAAGCCTTGTTTAGGCTTCCTACCCCAGAAGATTCAAGGTAAGGTAAATCATTCAAGGTAAATCAAGGTAAGAAGGGAAACTCAGTTAAGTGGGAAGGATGAAACTGTTGCCCGAACTAAATATCCATCCATCCATCCATCCATCAGGTACGATGTTGAGTCCAGTCAGTTGATTCTCCCAGGCATCTCTCATTAAACGAGAGCGAAAAACAATACTCCATCTGCTATCAACAACCCGCGCAACTGGGTACAGATTCCTATGCTACAACATCGTCTCGCACTCGTTTTTGTTTATAAATTGTATTAAGTCAAAAATTTCTGAAACTTCAGGGGTCGCGGAACGGGGGGGGGCAGGGGGGGGGGGGCTACAGCCCCCCCCCCCTCACTTTTTGAGACTGCAATGTTATAAGTCCTATCTTAGATAGCACCAGTCCAGCATTTAACATGGCCGATATAGAGTTCAGCCCCCCCACTTTCAAACGTGCTCCGAGGCGCCTGAACTTCAGTATGTTTTGCGAACTAGGCATTCCCTGGCAATATCTGAAAATCAGACACTGGGAATACATACCTTCTTTGTTCATGGCAATTTATCTGTATTTACTAAAGTTATCTTATGGGAGCCATACCTCAGTTATGGTGGGGGGGGGGGACAGCCAGCCCTTGTGTCGCATGACTGCCTGTGACAATAGTTTCAGACACCAGGGCATACTTCTGCAGGTCCAATGCTACCAAGCATATTGAGACGACCAGCCTATGCTGTACAGTTTTGTTCTATTGATAGTTGTATTGAGATCGTTTTTCCAGTGCAAAAGCCTAACATGTAAATGTGTTATCGATGGCCTAATTTTCGTTTATGCCTGTTTTCTTGATGGATTGTATCAGTGTTTGGTACAGATCATTAGCATTTGCTGACAGATGATGACATAATTCTTTTATGGAGTTATAGCCATTTTTATGCATCTTTGCAGACAAGTTCTGGCCGATGCCCGCCATGTTGTTTCATGATGACATATCTAGACAGATTCGTATCTTGCTAATATGAAATAGTGTGGCGAAAATTCGCCAGTAAGGTGTTTTAAAATCTATGTTTGGATAAAGCGCCCACATTCTTGAGCCTCGACTTCAGCGCCAAAACATAAACATTAGACCGTCGAGAGACTCACGCATACATCGTCTGTGTGATGAAATTTGGCCTGTTGAGAAATTTACCCCCACAGTCGAAAATCCGTGAGTTTCATCTCTTTCACGTAATTTCATGCAAATTCCTACTTATCTATGTTTGCACAATAGATTCAAGTTTATTATGGCGAAGTGTCAGCTCATAATACATAGTATTCTAGACGCTATAGATTTTAGAAGTTTATCAAAATTCTTGACAACCAGTTTTTACTGCATGCATGTGTTGTTGTTGTCAAGTTATAGATTTCGATCAGAAACTATGTTTGTCGAACGAGTTACCGTAGCGTCTGAGACATCATAACTTGGAAATTGATAGTATTACGCTTACCGTGCGGTTATGAATCGTTCAGATAGCATCTCCGTTCTTCTGTTTTATCGCACGGAACACCGGTATGTTTTCGTAGCGAACACGCTGTTAGAGATTAGAGCGGGAACTTGGCGGGGAAGTCTGACAGTGTTTTCCGACCTCGGTTCATAAATTAGCGATGGACGAAGTTGTATTTAAACACACAATACAAACTCCAGATCTTTGGGCATATTTCTCATATAAGTTCAGTTAGAAACATGAAATAATTATTTAGTTATAAAATTGTATGGGGTATGGAAATATTTCCCCATTTCGTATTTCTCAGCCATTCTGTGTACAATTGTGATTGACAGTAGCCAAAACTTCGGCTCTCGGCCAATCAGATCGTCTCATTTCGTGTAGTATTTTAGGCTCCGCCTGCTTTGTCAGAAATCTATAAATACAGCCGTTTTCGCACAGTACACTCGGTGATGCTCTCATATTCCAGTCAATCTAGCAAGAAAATCACCAAACCTAGAAAAAATTGCAACAGAAACGGGGTTTGCGGTAAATAACCTCTGAAGTGATTCCGAACAACATATCCAAAATGTAGATTGATACAGACAAGGGAAAATTTCTAATTTGCATAAATCCAAGATGGATGGCCACGCATTGCTTGTTTTCTGTCTATATATTGATGCGGATATTACATTCAGGGAATGTATTTTCAAATAAAGGTTTGAGCTAATATACATCTTCGCATAAATAATTGACAACGAATAAAGGTGGAAGACATTTCTTTACCCAAAGTTCATAATGGTCGCTATTTTCCAAGATGGCCGCCATTTTCCAAGATGGCCGCTATTCTTCTGCCAGTACATCTGACAGAGAAATAGATGTTTGTGTCTGATTTGAATAGTGTTTCTGTCTATATATATAATTTTGATCACGACAAATCTGATTTTGCTGACAGGAACTACCCTACAATGCACCTTTGACATCAGCAATGAAGATTACGGCCAGTGCCTGGCCATTGTGGTCGAGTATCTGTATTCTGGCGGAAAAATCGCCCCAAAAATGCTCTTTTTGAAAATGACGTCATCATGGTGGCATCGTGGATTTTTTTTACATTTTCTTGTAGAGCTCGAGCCAAAGATATAGTGTGGTAAGTATCAGCCATCTAGCCTTAGCGATAGAGAAAATATGTAGGGGCACTTTCCGATAATTACCCGACAGTGGCCGCCGAATTCGAGCATTCTCGCGACCAAATAAGCAAAATAAACAATATCTCCTGAATTATCCAATTCTTTAATTCCTTGAATGACCACCTTTACCTTCGTATCTGAAGGAGCACGGTTTTCTGCATTCCTTGAAGAAACATCTTTACCTCTATACAGGTTCACCTTTTATCCATACATGGAAGGTTCACCGTTACCTTCATACCTGACTGACCACCGTTAACTCTCTCTGTTCAAGGATGTTCCTTGCCTCCATTACTGGAGGACCACCGTTACCTGCACACATGAATTATGTCTACCGTTACCTCCATTCCTTGAAGGACCACCGTTTCCTATATTGCTCGAAGGATCACCACTACCAGTACCTCTATTCCTGGAGGCCTACCTTTGCTTCCGTACCCCAAGGATCACCGTTACTTGTATACCTGAAGTTCAACGTTACCTCCATTACTTGAAGAACCATTGTTATCCACATAACTGAAGATCCATCATTACCTCCATAGCTGAAGGGCCACCGTTACCTCCATAATTGAAGGACCACAGTTACTTCCATTCCTGGGGGTCTACCGTCGCGTCCATACCCCACGAATCACTGTTACTTATATACCTGGAGTTCAAACGTTACCTCCATTACTTGAAGGACCACCGCAATCTCCATAACTGAAGATCCACTATTACCTCCATAACTGAAGGACCACCGTTACCTCCATAATGGAAGGACCACCGTTACTTCCATACGTCCACCATTACCTCCGTTCTTGAACGACCATTGTTATCCACATAACTGAAGGACCACCATTTGGAGGTCCACCATTACGACCATTTCCACCATTACTTCCATTCCTGAAAGGACCACCTTTATTATCTCGATAATTGAAAGACATAAGTGAACTCCATAACTGAAGGTCCACCGTTACCTTCATTCCTTGAAGGGTCGCAGTTCCTTATATTCCTTGAAGGAGCAGCGCAACCTTCACACCTGAAGGTCCAACGTTGCCCTCATTCTTTGGATGGTCGCCCTTACCTTCATAACTATAGGACCACCGTTTCCACCATACCCGAAGGACCACCATTACACGTCAACCGTTATCTCCATTCGTTGAAGGATCTCCGTTACCCCCATACCTGATGGACCGTCGTTACCTCCATACATTAAGGTCCACCGTTACCTCCATTCTTCTCTCTTGCAGGAAACTAGCCTAGTTTTATGTATACCATGATTCATTCTGTAAATTTGCTGCTAATGCTTTTATATGAAATAGGTCTTTGGATTATGAACGCGGAAATTTTTTACTGAATGACGGATGAATATTGAACGACGGACTGGACGCTTGTATTTGTAGAATACTGTTACCTCTATATCTGATGGTCCACCGTTACCTCCATACCTGGTAGATCGCCGTTCACCGTTACCTCCATATCTGTTAGTCCACCGTTACCTTCATACCTGGTAGATCGCCGTTACCTCCATAGCTGACGGTCCACCGTTACGTCCATATCTGATGCTCTACCGTTACCTCCATATCTGGTAGATCGCCGTTACCGCCATAGCTGATGGTCCACCGTTACCTCCATACCTGACGGTCCATCGTTAGCTCCATAGCTGGTAGATCGCCGTTACCTCCATAGCTGATGGTCCACCGTTACCTCCATACCTGATGGTCCACCGTTACCTCCATACCTGGTAGATCCCCGTTACCTCCATACCTGATGGTCCACCGTTACCTCCATACCTGATGGTCCACCGTTACCTCCATACCTGATGGATACCTCCACACCTGAAGGACCACCGATACCTCCATTCCCGAAAGACTACCCTTTCCTCATACCTGAAGGACCACTGTTACCTCATACCTGAAGGACCACCATTACCTCATATCTGAAGGACCACCGTAACCTCATAACTGAAGGACCACGAGTACCTCCATTGTTTGAAGCATCACTGTTACCTCCATAACAAAATGACCACCCTTTTTCCCATTCTTTGAAGAACCACCGGGCGGAATACCTCCATATACCGTACCATCATTACCTTCACACCTGAAAGTCCATCATCACAACTATTCCTTTAAAGATCACCGTTACCTCACTTTCCGAAAGCCCACCGTTACCTCATACCTGAAGGACCACCGTTACCTCTTACATGTAAGGTCACCATTACCTCCATTCTTTGAAGGATCATCGTTACTTTCATACCTGAAGAGCCACCGTTATCTCCATTCTTTGAAGGATCACCGTTACTTTCATACCTGAAGAGCCACCGTTATCTCCATTCTTTGAAGAATCAACGTTACCTTCATTCCTTGAAGAACCACCGTTACCGTTGGATCACTATGCTGGAGATGGTATCAGACTTTCTGAACAGCGGCCATCTTGAAAATGGCAGCCATCTTGGCTATTTGCTTGGTCAAAATATCTACAAATATTATCAGTGTGAATGTATGTGAAGTTGTTTTAATTTGTAGTGCTTAATTTGAGCAACTCTGCCCAAGATAGAGTGTATACTGTGTAAAATTGACGAAAATATTGCGCAGAACGGCCATCTTGGATTTATGCAAATTAAAAATTTTCCCTCGCTTGTATTCATCTACATTTTTTATATGTTGTTCGGGATGGTTTGGGGGAATAGTTGCAGCAAACAGCAATTCTGTTGCAATTTTTTCTAGGTCAAACCACAGATTGACTGGACTATCAGAGCCGGACATGCAAGTTCTCTCCGACAGCTAAAATAAAACCGTAGTTGCTATCGTAAAAACAACCAAGTTGAAGGATAGATGATTATAGTATTCAACCTAAATAAATAGTTTGATTTTCCGCTAAATTAGCGCTGCAAAAAGTGCTGTACACCATACAGAAATCCTGTTCTGCTTAACATGGCAATTCCCATTTGCTGAGCTTAACCTGGGAAATCCCATTTGCTCTGCTGAGCAAGGTTATTCTAATGCACTCTGCTGAGAGCGGCAGGAAGCCATACGGCGACAGTTGAGCTGAACTTCTAAGGATAACTTCATTGAGCAAAAGTCATAAACAGTGAATAATCATTAAAGTTAGTTCTAGTAAGTAATGAAAATAAACAGTTTTGGCACGCAAAGCGGTTATAGCAGAATTTAAGCCAGCACAACCATTCCTGCACAAAGCAAAGGTTTCCGCGCAGGGCTGCAATGGATTTCGCGCAGGGCTGCAACGGTTTTCGCGCAGGCTGAAACCGTTTTCGCGTAACAACTTTATTATATGAATTTCATTGCTATTCTGGCTGAACCCAGGATTGAAGTAATATTGTGTGCAGATGCTGTACCATATTAATTATTTACCTGCGGATTAAACCAGATGAACGAGAAATTTGATGCACAACCATTTCGGACAATAACCTAAATTCAACCAACCAAACTGGCACAACAGAGGAGAAGATATATATATACATAGGGAATAGCATAGGGACATTTATTACAAACTGATATTCAAGCGAAAGTTGTACATATTGAATAAACTGTTATACTGTTATTTGTTGAACTTGAAACCATTGTTGACGTTTTTATTGGTACATGTATTGGACTATAGTCTGTTGCAAATGTAACTGGACTAGCAGATTTCGCACAAGCAAATTTGTACAACTTTGACTGGATGAGAAAACGGTACTAAATTCTATATCAGAGAAGTTGAAAGCTGTATTAGCAACTAACTAGAACAACCTGACAACTGATAGTTAAGGTATTTGACGACACGACGAAAACGTACCCCCTTGGTAGCGGCACCCCTGAAGGGAGATTGGTTATAATTGTGTTCAAGTCTATTGAAGCAGAGGTTCAATAAGGTTTCATACTAAAGAAACGAGGTTGTACATAATAGAAACCAGTGTAGAACAGTTCTCGCTCGAGTCTCACATAAGGAACGAGAGTTCATCAGGTCGTATCACCCTTAGTGGTACTGGTGGCAGCATACCTGGACATTGAAAAATAAGTTTCCATACTAACTCATTTAGTATAGGAAATTTCCGCTACAATAGGCAAAGCCTAGAAACGAACGAAATATACTTCTTTTGTTCGCGGCTGACTTTGCGTTTTTTTTTTGTCTTCTTCTTTCTCGCCAACCATATAGATCTATATAGTCACTGTTATATTACGAAAGTTTAGAAGGGACATTGAAACATAGTGCGAGTACTTTTCATTTTCCTGGTAGTTTGTGGCTTGGTGATTTCTGATGAAATACTGGCAACCCAAAAGTTCCCGAATTACTGTGGTTGTAGATGATGCGTTGAATATTCGATCAATCGGGAAAGGTATTGTTCTTTATCTGCCAGAGCAGACTGCCTACACTGTTATAAATCACACCGTAAATTCACGGTTAAATGTACTGGCAGAAAAGGTGCCAGTACATTCAACTGTGAAATTACGTTGCACCGTGTTTTACAATTACCGCTTTTTAACAGGCTTTTAACTGTAAAATGTTGCACCGTATTTTATAATCACCGTTTATTGACAGGCATTCAACTGTAATTTTAGGTTGCACTGTAATACCGACGGTCACGGATGTACAAAGGGAAGCAACTTTACCAACGTCACGGCAGAGGGCGTGACTGCTTGGGGGTCAAATCGAAGATTGTTAACATGGTGGATCAAAGGAAATTGACGCAAAACGGTTTCCAGTTCGATAAATGGGCGGTCAAATTGAAATTAAAACAGATGTACTGCAGAGTGACTATCCTAACATATTGACAGACACACGAGGCGCTCTTGTTGTGTGATGTAAGATATATATTTCTAGTCCAAATAAATTGAAGAATCTGGTATGTTCTTCTGTGACGTCGATCATTCGCTATGACGTTGCAACAATCCATATTGTGATGACGCCACTCGCGATACCATTGTTGGCGGTCCAAATAACAAACGTCACAAGAGAACGTCATAATACAAATGTATCAAAATGTATATATTCGTAGCGTCGCAAGCTATCGTATGGCTGCACAATCTCGAATCCAGAGTCATCCGGTCCTGTTCTCCCTACAGACTCTGGTTGCACGGTCAGCATTACAGCTTCCCATTGGATAATGCACGAACGCATAGAACGTGGAACATAACGTAGACGTATCTGTGGAGATCATGGATGTGACCCGACGTCACACAGGTCTTAGGGACGCGTTTGAGACGTGACGTCGTCTGTTTGTATTGCTGCGATTAATTTTCAATTATGACGTTATGTCGGTGTTGTTGTTGTTTGACATTTCGCAAAGCATCACGGGACCAAGAATGTTGGCAAATCGAACGACCGTGTTACCAGGGGTCAGATGAAGTGCGGCAATTTTGCTGCGACGGAAGCTACCCCTGGTGGCGAGGTTGATGGCTGCAGGATAAATCTTAGACTGGCCGCCGTCGTCTAATAACGTTGGGCCGATTGACGACAGGCTTCTAATAATGCCGACCTTCACTGTAGCGGCGATGTCATGACCTGTTGACGTGTATTTGTGACGTTATGCAACAATCGGATTAACAATTCATTATGTCGTATTGTGACGTTGTGTAAAATTATGCTGTGACGTTACGGACTGACGCGGACCCACAGACACTCTCGTCAAGCTGATAGAGCCTGTTCTTGACAAGGCCGAACTGAAGGTCGATAAAAGAAACAATCTTTTACAGAATATCATTATTTAACATCATCAATTATGAAGTCCTAAAGCAAGATGAAACAGACGCATATCTTGAGCGGTAGTTTTCACATTGATCTGTAGCACTTCCTCTACGCATCGAGCCATTTCATAAACACTCCATGTTGAAGGTATGGGCTCAAATTTGGCCGCCATTACGTCTTTTCATTATTAGATGCTGGTCCATAAGCTTAGCGATAGCGGGTCATGCGCAGTGGATGGGTACTAGTCTAGATAAATCTGACTCCCTCTGTAATGGTGACGAATTATTTTACCGTTATGATCGCTATAGTTTCTTGAATACTGACTCAGCTGGGAATTGAAAGTCTTTATGACTAGTAGTATTATTGTAGGAAGATACTTTCCTAAATTACATTTATTATCCAGCCCACTAACAATTAATGCCCACGTCGTGATCATCTCCCAGGTAACGTATATAGGGCTCGGTCACACAACTCTCACAAAGATCTGGTACAAGCATAATCAAGTATGTTTGCGTTCCCACAGGCATTGAATCAGAGATTACATAAATCTTTGTGGGGTAATTGAATACGTTCTGATCCCATCATCCAAATTATGCAATCCTCTCAGCTTGGAACAGAAGCAAGTCTTTCTTTCTCGGCACGAATATCAAATTACTGTAAAACGAAATAAATATCCTTGCGTGAATGTTTTATTATTGCGAGTGCATCACTGGATCGATATTATTGATTGACTATATCAATTCACGATTCACCCATAACTTTGACAGCTAGCCCTCTATGTATAGATGCAACCGGTATGTCAGCAAAGTTGTTCCCCTTTACGTATCCGTGACCGTCGGTATTTAGATGTGTGTCTGCTGGGCATTACTTCTGCTCAGCCAAGTTCATTATTCCTGGTAATGGTGAAATTTGAATGTGAAAAATTATTTTACCGTTATGATCGCTATAGTTTCTTGAATACTGACTCAGCTGGGAATTGAAAGTCTTTATGACTAGTAGTATTATTGTAGGAAGATACTTTCCTAAATTACATTTATTATCCAGCCCACTAACAATTAATGCCCACGTCGTGATCATCTCCCAGGTAACGTATATAGGGCTCGGTCACACAACTCTCACAAAGATCTGATACAAGTATAATCAAGTATGTTTGCGTTCCCACAGGCATTGAATCAGAGATGACATAAATCTTTATGGGGTAATTGAATACGTTCTGATCCCATCAACCAAATTATGCGATCCTCTCAGCTTGGAACAGAAGCAAGTCTTTCTTTCTCGGCACGAATATCAAATTACTGTAAAACGAAATAAATATCCTCGCGTGAATGTTTTATTATTGCGAGTGCATCATTGGATCGATATTATTGATTGACTATATCAATTCACGATTCACCCATAACTTTGACAGCTAGCCCTCTATGTATAGATGCAATAGGTCACAGATATTCCCTGGATACTTTCCATGTCAGAGATGACATATACATGAGGGTATGACGTGCACTCCTTATTTATTGTATCATCGTATATATATATGGGTAAGTACACTCTTAGCGAAAAAGGTGTCAATAAAATGAGTATATTTGACCAAAAGTGTGCAAAATAACAACAGTAGGGGCTGCGAAGTATCACCCAATATTTTATAACTCAGAGCCTCCATATACATATAATAAAAAATCGGGCTTTAAGTATACTTCTCTAAAAATTCGGGTTATTCAATTTTACACGATCTTAATTAAGTTACCGATACTTCGTTTCTATCACCTACTCACTAACGTTGATAGAAACGGCGCCTTTACAATAGGAGTTAATGAAATACTGCCGAATTTTGCACTTTGAGTCGGACCGTCGTGAATGGGGTGTTAATTTAATCGACTGCTCGCCAGTTTCCCCAATCGATCGGTCAGACTAAACCCAGCCATGGCTCGAGACTGCGAAACTCCCACCTGCCCCAGATAGATTTATAACTCTTCGGTACATTAAATGTGTTTAAAATCTATAAAACCCACGCGTTTTTGTTGTTGTAAATTACCCCAATCTGACAATACCTACAAATCAGTGACAAAATCTTGCAACCTAGCTACATTGTAATAGTTATTTTATCCGCCGACGGAACAAAAGTTGATGCATCCAAATAATTTTCGAATGACAAAGTTGGATACTAGTAAATCCGAAGATTCCGATGTGAAAATTGGACCGATGGCACCCACAACTTTGAGGAGATTCGTCTTGAGTACGAACAGTTGGCTAACCGCCCACATGACGCGCGCAACGGTGGGCACATCCGTTTCAACGATGATTTCCATGCGGTCTCGGATCCCGTTATCAGCGACGATGTTGGGTTAAGTTGAACTTCTTCGCATTTCGAATTCTTTCAACAGTGTCAGTGTTTGTTGTTTTTTTTACTCGGAGAGTTTGGTAAAAATCAAATTGGGATGTCACACCCCGGTCTCACAATTCCCCAAAGAACAAATATCCGATCAGCCTGACGATTTATTCAGTAGTAGGCCAAGGGAAACTCACACTATTGTCCCAATGCGACTGGAAGCTGCATTTCTGGCAGAATAATACCATTGCATCGTTTCTGCATTACAGAACCTCGCGACAAACATACCGTGGCGATTTTATGCCAGCAAATGACGTTTGGCTCCGAAAGAAGGTACACAAAATGATTAAAAAGTGATTGCAAATAGTCTATTATCGTCACTTCTCCGGGATAAATCGGTTTGATTCGATTCGACGTTCCCGGGAATTTGCATAGGTTAATTATAGACCATCTGAAATGATACACTCACTGCCGGTAGTCGAATTCCAATCCAGGAAGTTTGTCGACAAAACTCAAGAAACTCAAGATATCCTTCGGAGATCCGCAAAATCCACCGTCAAAAGAAATACTCGTGAGAGAACTACATTGTTCTGATCAAGTTTTAATTATTTTAACAATGCGCCAACCATGCATTATGACTGAGATTGTATATTAGACCAAATATTATTCACAGCTTTCAATAAACGCGCAATACATTGCTGGACAACATGGAATACTGTAGAAATGAAAACGTAATTCAAGAAGATACATAGTCGGAGACAAAGCGGAAAATGCTTGCTGAGAATATTGGACTGCACATCAGTGTATACTGACGAGATATCCCACGCACGAGCTGATCGATAAATTGATAGCTCTGTATTAGCCGTCGTTCCATTTTGCTAAGTAAAGGTGCCATTGCCTGCTGTCTTTATTAGCCAGGAAGATATATAATAAAGCCATGGGATATATCACCAACCATTATTCATTTGATATTTTATAGGCCAAAGTTGGCACCGTATGGGTGTCCACGGAGTGCATGTTTTTTGCCGATCGGTTTCAAAATCAGGCGTTAAATTGTTGGAGTGAATACGTATTATAAGTTGGCGCCCAGTTCCCACGTAGAATGGGTTTTCTATTGATATTTGCTGATCGGCAAGCGTAAATATTCTGAAATTACAGCATGAAACTATATTTTTAACGACTTTTCAAATAATACATACTGGCGGAATTAAGCGCAGTTTTATTTTCACTTTTAAGCAGATTTGTTCAGTTCTCTTGTTGAAAGCCAGGTGTTCATGACAGTGAACTGAAATGTCTTGGCAGTCCTTGGTTGAATTATGTCACGTGCTTAGCGTTGGATAACCATATCCCATACAGTGACCAAATCTTGTAACCTATAGCTACATTATAATAGTTATTTTTCCGCTGACGGAACAAAAGTTAATTCATTCAAATAATGTTCGAATAACAACGTATAGGTTACTAGTAAGTGGTGGTCAGAATGCATGGATTCTTAAATCTATATCGATGGAACATTAAATCACTGAAGAGCTGGACATCATCTATGTATTTCCTTTTCATCAATGTAGAATAAAACGAAGATAAAAAAGTGTTATTAACCCATCCCAAAGATGATGTATTTGTTTAATACGCTAATAGTTCTTGAAGTTAATGTCTATGGTTTATAGGCAAACCTTCAATGTCCAGTCACATGTTCTAACAGGCATGGTTCCATTAGTGGGAAGAGCTTTCATTCCAGGCTATAGTATCATATAAATCCCCTATAGCCGTGAGATTGATGTAACAATCATCTGGCCTTTCCCTACTTCATTAGAGGTCATTTTCTCTTCCATTGAAGACGTTTCAATAATAGTTTTAATAGTTTGTCGGTAATATAGCCCAATGTATCAAAGCATTATAGCTTTTCTTTAATGGGTCTGATTCAGGTTGTTGAATACTTCTGTAATATATTGAAATCTCCTTTAATGACCATTCGAAAACATGATGCCGCTCGTAATAGGTTGCAGCGAGATTCTGTGAATGTAGGTCTATAGTTACGATGAAAAATCCTTACATTATGTATTCGTTAGCGTTGATGCTATCTAGACCGATGCGAAGAGGCGGGTCGTGTGGACGGTGAACTGCGAACGGTGGTCTAACTTTATGAACGTGTGCAATTTGGACTTCCCTGGCCCAAAGGATCATGGGGGAATTCAGAATGGGAGCATCACCTTGAGGATCCTAAAACAATACGATGTCTTGTTTTTCGCATTTCTCATGCACACGAAACTAATTGTTTGCATGAATACAAGCGTCTAGTCCGTCATTCTATATTCACCCGTCGTCCATTAAAGAATTTCATCGTCCACAATCCAATGAAGCACCAAATTGAAAGAATAAATCATATACATAAAAATAGGCCAGTCCCTGCAAGAGAGAAGATGTCAACAGTTTTCAGTGATGCCAGCAAGATATCGTGATGTTCAAAAATATCAAATCCGTATCGCTGATCAGTATTCTTAATGCTTAAGATTTATTCGTTGTAAAATCTAGAGTATGATGTATCTCAGTCATGCTTTGATAGTGACTGTTCATATGAACTCTATCAGGATGTTGTAATACATGCGTTCATACTACCCCTAGCCCCGGGTCAAGCGGAATTAGATACAAGTTACGAAACTTAACGCCATAGATCTTGGGCGTTACGCTCGTATTTAGCTATCAGCATGCGATATGTATCGCCAAATTTGAAAAACTTTGAGTGGAGGCGCTACGATTAGTCTTTTGTGGCGTTGATTAGAAATGTAGAAAGTTTCAGGTCTTTAGCCCATGGTACAGCAAAAGTCACACCAGATCTTGAAGGCTTAACATTTCGTCGAATGTCATCCGAGGAAATTACTTAGTTTCCATTCAAATGGTTGGTGGTGCGAGTGAAACTCTGGTTGTGTGTATACTAACGGTCATATGCTATCAGTTAACATTTGTGCAATCAAGCAGTACATTGTCGCACACGAAATATTTATTAATCATTAAGGAATTACTCGTAATTAATAAACGTCTCAACATTTTAGCATTTGGGAATCTTGTTTTTCCTTTTTAGTGTCTTGACTTGATGTCGTATCGTTCATGAATATTGGTGTTTTCTTGTAACGTGACAATCGGACTCATTATTTGCACATACATGAAGGTTGGTATGCACTATGATATTGACAAGAGTGTTTCACCTGCAGAATGGTGGAGGGTATATCAAATATAAAATGACGATTTACGCGATCACTTCGGGGAATCCTGTACGAGACCGAATGGCTTCTCTGCAACTATATACATGTTCTTCGAACTGAAAATATTTAAAAAAAACTCTCTTTTTTTAGGTATTTTGCTTTCTGAAGGTTGTTAGTAATTTTCATGTGTAAACGATAGCCTTATAGACGTCGATTAACACGACCATATTCCGTTTCCATAGAGGTGTTGCAATGAATCGAAGCCAATCTCATGTCGCTTATCGTAATTTCGCACCATCATATCGTGATATCGTCCTATCACAATGAACGTCACACCAAATATCTCTCTCTGGAGTTGATGCGATGAAACAACTGTCTCACATGTAAATGTAGATTTCCTCATTTCGAAACAGATTCAGAGGTAATCAGGTATCCATATTTGGTGACGTCATATCTCGTAGCACCAAGAAAACATAGTGGTTTGCGAAAAAAAACAAACTATATGGATCGCCCTGGTAGTTACACTCTCCCCCGCTCCAGGTGGACAATAAGTCCGTTGGTGTCACCCTCCATGGTGGTCGGCTTCGCCATGGAGGGCGACACCAACACGACAATTGCATCAAAAATCTGTAATTAATAAAATATTGTTATAAGATGTGAATACATGTAGTCGTATTATAAAACAAAGAAAACTAGCTGGAACGTAACAATTTTTAAGACTGGCTGGATTTATTTGACACGAGCTTTCGCAGAAAAATCTGTTTCCTGACACCTCACACAAAAAAGTGTTACGTTCCAGCTAGTTTTCGTTGTTTTATAACACGGCTACCCACATCTTGTAACAATATTTTATTAATTTTTGTCGTGTTGGTGTAGTGCTCCATGGATGTAGCCTGTTCATTTATATGCGTAGACTACACACCTCCGGCTGTGGAGAGGGACACGTAAAGTCCGTGTTTTTTTCGCGCGACAAACATCCTGACAGCACACACATATCTATCTATCTATCATGTTTATCCTTTCGTTCATTATTGCTATTGGGGGTTTTGTCGTCGAAATATACGTTTGTGCTTCCATCCGCGTTTTTGTATTTTCATCATATTTCAAGAACGACTAAATGTACCTCACAGGTGATATGATATTGATTCATTGTCTCAGAGAATCAGGGTCAATGTAGCTTAATATATATTTTCACTTTCCGTTCATCCCTGTATCTGATCCCTGCCCAGGTGATTAACTTACCAATACTCTCGAGATCATCTTCAAATTTTGAGAGAATATTCTTTAATCCAGCGAAAAAGGATATGTGACGAAAACACGAGAATAACTCCCTTGTGTGTGACGGTAATCAAGCTGAATTTCTTTTTTAATCCAAAACCGGTCAAATCAGATTTTTCTAGAAGTTTACATACTGATATATCAGCCCCGAAGAAATTGCGATGCTCCGTTGTATAAAAGTAGAGATATGATTGATTAAAATGTGCTACTCGGCCTGATTTGGTATTTTTGAGGCATTTACAGTGAAGATTTTCTCATATAGCAAAAATATGGCACCTGAAACCAAAATAATTTTGTCACACAATTTATTAGGAAGTTTGTTTATTGGAAAGAACCTCGAATGGTTTTGGTTTTGATGTGTCATATTTTTGCTGCAGGAAAAAAAACCTTCATGAAAATGACCAAAAACACCAAAATAAGCCCGGGAGCACATTTTGATCAATCATATCTCCATTTTTATGCAGCTGAACATCTCAGTTTTTTTCGAGGGGGGATATTTCAGTATGTAAACTTAAAGAAAAATCTTATATGGCAGGTTTTGAAGTGAAAAAAAAATCAGCTCTATTACCATCACACACAAATGAGTTTTTCGTATGTAAACGTCACGTATCCTTTCTTTCGAGCATAGTCTCGCTTCACAGATATGTAGGTCATGCAAAGTATATGCTATATTGAATTTTCCGTGCAATAACATTTCATCATTTTGATCCTCTTTATGTATAACACAGTTTGGGGAGAGTTCTGTAGATCGTTGTCCATTTCAATTTGGACTCCCTTGTCGACAATTTCCTTGTCGACACTTTCTTTGGAAGAAACGAGTATTGGCCAAACATCTTTGTATTCTATCTGGGTCTAAAGAAACGATTTTGAGCTCAATCAATCCCCCGCCCTGCCTGCGAGTATATTGGTGACAAGATGGTCAGCCAGACACATTTATTTATATTTAGAGTACAGTGACAATACAACACGAGAATCTCCTAGAAAGGACATGCGTTTTTATTGTGAAGTGCATTAATGTGGTTTAGTAAATCCAAACAGAATAAATCCCATCATAATCCCAGAAGTACCGCATATTACCGCATGTTCACGCCAGACATGAGACTGAAGGGCAGATTCTTCGGACGCTGCGTTGTAGCAACGCATCGAGCAACCACCTCGCTGGGGGTTTAATGATCGTGAAATGGAGCATGCGCTGTGAGGCGGATGAGCATCGAGTGATATTTTCCTAACAGTTTACTTGCGCTAAAATTGTTATTTACACCACCCAGACGTTGGCGTTTGGCTCTCGTAAAAAACAAACGCATGTGCGTGAACCTGCCTTTCAGTCTCGTGCCTGGCCTGCATATGCTGTAATATACGGTACTTTTAGGATTAAAATGGGGCTTATTGTATGTGTATTACAATTACCCTTCATGGCCCATTCGAGAGCATCTCTTACCAGATATATGTAGCGGGAAAATGACACTGCTGACATAAATTGCTGATGGAAGCTATCTTCGATCAAACCCATCTTCGTTACACCAAACCAATTTCTACGTTCCCACTTCGAACCAGAGCGTGAGCGTAGAAATTGGCTTGGTGAACGAAGATGGATCAAACCATGCTCTCAGTTCTTTTTCGATGTTGAAATCGAAATCTGCAATCGCATTATGTTGGACAGAGATACTTCATTTTATAAGCAGGCTGGACCGGAAGGCAGTATCTATCGAATTACTCTAGGTTGGTTTGAGAAATTCATTTCACTGTAGATTGCCCGACAGCTCAGTAATTTTTCAGATAGAAGCCAGGAAATACGAAATCAATGTCGAACAGCGAACGAGCCTGTAATTCATTTTAGCGAAGCATCGATATAGATTTTTAACAGGGGTTATAAAGTCAGAGAAGAAGGACGCATGCAAACAGATCCACGAACAGAACAGATAGTGAAGCGCGTGCACGGGAAAGTCGAAACCCTTTAGGTTAGCCTGGATTTCACGCCTATGGTCCTCTCGCTCGAACTATCACATATACCACTTTGCACAAACCATTAATGAACTTAACCAACCACACATTGTGCCATCGCTATAGTATGATGGCCGAGAAGGGACATATCGCTGTATTGTGAATCTGGATCGACACACGAAGGCAGGATGCGAAGTCAGGATGCGAAGGACGAAGGCAGGATGCGAAGCGCGAAGACAGGATGGGAAACCAAAACATGAGGCGCGAAGTCAGGATGCAAAGTCGCGAAGGCAGGATGCGAAGTGGCGAAGCCAGGATGCGAAGCGCGAAGTCACGATGCGAAATAAAACAAAGCAATGCAAAGACTGGAAGCGAAGCGCGAAGTCAGGATGTGAAGCGCGAAGTCAGGATGCGAAGTCGCGAAGGCAGGATGCGAAGTGGCGAAGGGCATACTGCCTTCGCGACTTTGCATTCAGACTTCGCGCTTCGTTTCCAGTCTTCGCATTGCTTTGTTTTGATTTCGCATCCTGACTTCGCGCTTCGCATCCTGGCTTCGCCACTTCGCGAACATCACTCCAGCTCAACTCATGGCAGTTTCGAGATATAAGTCGGTCCAATCGTCAATGTTGTACCTGCAAGAGTCTTCCCGTGAAAAAATGGAGATGAGTCGAGCTGTATCCCGTGGTCTTGGGATTACGCCAGTATCCAGTGATGAACCCCCAACCCGTGCTCCTCGGTCGATACTTCATGTAGGAACTATTGTCTGGGTCTTTGTGTCGTTGAAAAGGCACATGTCTAGACACATTGTTGTCCCCAGACTTGGCTATTGTATCACCAACTTGGCTATTGTATGCATTGTCTCGTGATTCTTACATAAAGTATGAACCTGCTCCTCTGTACGATAGTAGTAGAAGCCGGTGTTGCAGTTGCACCAGAATCAGCTGATATTGATGACAGGGAGCGAAATCTTGTACCATTTGACCAATCATGGATGATTCAATTGTTTGTGACTTTGACACCCTTCCCCCGATTTGATCGCTTCCGCACACGTCCAATACTTGTGCTTCTTCCACTGTTGTTCAATCAACACAGAACCGAGGGCCTTTGTTTCAAAACTGTTCAATCGGTTCAGCGAATATAGTTCTGAAACCATAACTTCTTTATTCACGTTTTTTTCAGTGACTGTTGACAAATCAGTTCATGTTTGACTGTAATAATAACGTGTCGAGTCCCGGTACATTTCACTTACACGTGGAGATGATGCCTGTATAATTATTGACAAGTTGTAACTGGGTACATTGACTTTGTATTCTCGATCAACAATAAGAAGTGATCGATAAATATGGATTATATTTTATATCACTACAATCTAAATATTTAAGCTGAAATGTTCTAAATGAGTTGAATAATTAACCCTATCTGCCCTGGGCTTTTTGGGACCTGTCCAGCCCTGGGGGGGGGGATGCCCCCCTAATTATTTTTCTTATCCCTTGAGCTAGGGGGCTGAAACTTACCACACTGTACCCTTGGATCAAGCTCTACCAGAAAATGTAAAAAAAAAATCCAAAATGGCCGCTTTGATGACGTCACAGTGACGTCATTTTCAAAAATGACATTTTTTGGTCGATTTTTCGGTCGGATTTTCTGAATTTTTTATTTATGCAATTTCGCCCCAAAAACTGCATGATAAATTATTAAATATTAATGTGATGTGAAATAAAATAGTGTTTCCCCACTTTTCATCGCGGAAAAGCAGAAATTTTGAAGAAATGTGACAAAAACATCACTTTTCTGGTACACCACGTGGCCGCCATCTTGAATTTACCCATGATTCTCTGCTCAGGGGGTTATGCAAATGGGCTCACAATGACTCCAATATGATAAACTATAAAGTCCGGGAGTTCCAGCACTCCAATGTTCGTCGTTCCGGAGATAGTGCCCCTCCCCCCCCAGGTCAGGTAGGATTAATCTTTTTGTAAATAAATTGACAATCAATTTGTTTTTCCTCTTTGCTGGTATTGGTAATAAAATTGACATGTTCAAAACGTTTCCGTAACTTTGCTCTCTAGCTGTCAGTCAGTGCCAGTACGCTTGTCAATTTCCGCTCCGAGACTCGCGAACACAGAAAGGAGCATCGTGCAGGTGGGTTCACTCGGCACGATCTCGGATAATGTAGGACATCAGTACCTCGAGCCGCACTACTAGGAATCCATATTGGCATCCATGTTGAAAGCACAGTATCACGCCGAAACTCCGAACAGCGCATGTCAGCTGTATGACTTCCGTTACCATGGAGATCAGCTTGAGGCAAAAAACCAGGAGAAACGCCTCAAATTAGAAGAGATCCTTCGGGGGTGGAATCAAGAGAATATTCATTTCATTTGGATATACATTTTATCTATACGACGAGGACTATGTGAGCGGAAATACATCCTATAGCATGTGGTGTGCCTCACGTGCGGCGGATCACGGTTTACACCGGAGCGGTGCAAAATCCCCACACAATTAGCGCGAGGTACTTTGACTTCGACGGAATAGGCCGAGCAGTCGCGAATGAGGTGGGTTTAGAACGGCGTGAGTTAAACCAGCAGATATGCTTCAATTTTGGAAATTGCTAGTCCGTCGCTACATTTATTTCAATTTATCTGAATAAAAACTGTTAAAATATCTACAATAAGCTCTTCGATGCGATAAATTCGTGATACCAGTGTGCTGCGTGGGGATACAAGCTGATATTTAGTCTTGAAGATAAATATTTTCACTCGCCTTTCGGGCTCGTGGAAATATTTATCCTCTTGACATTCATCTTTACCTAGGGTGATCAAGCTAACAAGTTTTTGTAAGAATAGATGCTCACAGAGTGAGGATATTACTCAATCATTTGGTTGAAATACCCAACACATTTGATCGAACTCTTGGGAATTTCAATATCCTTCATACGTCTTTTTATTTTACTACTCATTTGTCCAAATATAAATAGATGTACAGCACGATTTTATCGATATTATTTAAGAAATAATGTTCTCATAGGTGTGCCCAGTGGTTATTTTACGCACGGCTATAGTGTGGAAAAGTAAAGAAATAAAGTTTTCATAGGCGTGCTCAATGGTTATTTTACGCACGGTTAGTGTGGGAAAGTTTCTATTTTAGGGCAAGAGCGAAGCCCGCGCCCTAAAATTTGAATCCTACCACACGCCATGTGTTTTGCCAAATAACATTATTACATATAAGGAAGGAAGCTCGGCTGGCATCTAATTCCACTAGACGTCGGTTCGGTGCGGATAATTTGACGTCATGATTTGCTTCAAGTGACCAGTTGCACTCGTCCGAAGGGGGGATAGGCTAATCCGTGTACAACGATATGATTATGGTTGATGAAGTACCGGGTCAACACTAATTTATTTAAAAGTCCAAGGTTCACGGTATAGATGGAATGGTCTTGAAATTCATCAGTAATTGTTAACATTGTGTGTTTCGTTATTTTGAACATTAAAAGCGTTTTATGCTGCCCCTACCTGCCGTAGTGTGGACTCGTCCCCGGTGTGTCGATTTCAGGCACGCGACTTGCAGGTGTTGTGTGTTCCGATTAATTGATGGGCCAACGCATTTTTTTGTCAGGTATAGGCGTGCTATCTTGTAATTGCATGAGAATATATTCCTTTGTGAGGAGAATCTCTACAATTCTGCCGTTTGCATTATCTTAGAATAGAAATAATTGCTTGCTTACTGCGGTAAAACATGTAGGATAGATGGCTTTCGTGATCAAACTTAAGACTCATCCTATTGCAGCGCGATCTATCCTACTTGTTTTACCACAGTAAACAATTATTTCTTAATTCTACCACATCTTACGTGTTTTACCAAATAACATTATCACGTATGAAGAAGGAAGCCCAGGTGCCATCTAATTCCAATAGACGTCACTTAATTAGAGGCTCGGTACGGATAGTTTGATGTCATGATTTTCTTCGCGTGCCCAGTTGCACTCGTCCAGTGGGTGGATAGGGTAATCCGTAATACTGAGGGTAATACTGCGATATGACCATAGTAGATAAAGTACCGGGACAACAGTAATCTACATAAAAATTAAAGGTTCACGCTATTGTTGAAATGGTCTTGAAATTTATTGGTAACTGTTAAGATTGTTAGCCGTCGTGTAACGACGTGCTATTGGGACCGTCTTCAGAAAACCGTTCACTGGCCAATCAGGACAGCCCCTGCCGACGCTGGCGCTTGACTAACCGGCCAAGATGTCATTCCGACAAATAGTTCTGTGTTGTTTTTGATAAAAATGGACTACTGCAGGCTTTCATTCTATCCTCTTCTGGCAGTCAGGAACTACGGCCCTGGAGCATCGCTTAAGATTGTATCCTTCGAATAGTGTTTCTTTGGTCCGAAGAATACTTTGCAATCGTTGATACAAGTCAGAAAAAGAGAAAAGTCGGAAAAATTGTACCTCGGGGTCAAACTCCACAACAGTTCCAATCGTATTAAAACAAAAGACTCAAAATGTCAGACTGCGACATTAGACTGGTTGCCTCCGTCGATATTCCATACAGGAAGGAATACATATGGAGACAACCAGTCGATACGACTACTGCAGAGATGAAGATGATTGTGCTTTCATGCGAGGAGAATGATTTCCTCAGACGTCATTTTCTTCTACAACAACAATTTCGGTCTCACTTTGTTTTATTTTACCTTGATTTGCTGTGGTTATATTTTATGATATATGCCATTGTCATAGTCGAAAGACCACGATTCGATCGCCTGAACGTCAGGAATTTAGCCTCGGCCGAAGTTACAATAACAACACAACAGTGGTAACGGATAACGGAGAACAACAACAACAACAACAACAACAACGACACCAATCTCAATATTTGCATTCCGCCTTACCAGACGTCGTTTTTGATTTATTACTTGGAGCTGATTTTTGGGGGTTTTTTTTTAACTTGGCGACATCTTGGAGAATGAAATAAAACTGACTTGGTGTGACATCTTGGAGATTGAAACTGATTATTGGAATTTTGGAGCTCAGATGATCATTGAGAATTGATTTGCTGACTTGAAAATATTTTTTTAATTGATGGTACTGTGACCCGATACTGTTCACTATAGTAGAGGGATTCTCACCAGACATTGATTGGTTGATAGTCTAATTATTTTGATAAACACATATTTAACTTCCGTAAAAGTCCGCCATAGTTTTCAGCTCGGATATTTTGCCTGTCGGAATGGGCATTGATTTTATGCAAAGTAGGATTATAATGGGGACTTTCATTCCTGTAGTGAACCACATTCTGTTAAAGAAAGCAACTCACTATAAACAATTTTATATCAGAAAGCTGACAATAAAAACTTTGCGACATTTCACCTATTTCTTCACTTTGTTTTTGTGTATTTTCCTCCAGTCTGCAGATGTTTCCAGTGGTTACTGTGTTAAGCCAACAACATTTAGATCAAGATACACTGGCGCAACTGGTCAAATCGGTTGGCAATACAGAGACCTGTAACACTATGTATATACTCGTTTAATTCTTTCTAGTGATGCGGAACTAAATCCTGAATCATACCATGGTCGGTCACCATCAGTCATAATTTCTGCAGACTATCATCAGGGAAGTTAGTTCATCTCAGCGGATTCCAGAGGACGTCAGTGTCTTTGTAATTGCTTTTTTCTGCCTGAGTGCATTGATGCAATTCGAAACACATGGACGAAACTCGCTTGAACACATACAATTTTGCACTGCGGTGATGAATTGTACAGATTTGTTCTTTTCTCTGGCACAAGGCATTCACCATACCTTATTCCAAGTGATGTTCCTCAATATTTCAACAATAATTCCAGACATGCTCTTACTAGATGGGACAGTTGTTCCTCCAGATACCTTGACCATCTGAATAGTGCCCCAAATCAAGTCGGGTACAGTCAAGTCGGGTACAGCCTTGAGTACTCTCCTAATTTGGCGTTAGCTTCATCATTGTCACAATTACCATCTTTTGCTGTGCTTTTATTTCTTCAATTTCATGTTATAAATATTATCATAACGCAATTGAGCTAGAATTTCACATATTTTCTCTTGCCAACAAAATTATTTTTAGGACATTTTACTATTTCGATCTCAACTGCACCACTTACATCCTCCCCACAGCGCATGCTCCATTTCACAGGCTCATTTAACATTCCTGCCTCCAATAGCGGAAGTTGACCTTTGCTACGTCGCTATGACATATAGGGGAAACCCCACGTACGCACGGTTCAGTTTGAATCCGGCCGAACAACTCCTTCAGTTTTGCACATAAGCGAACTACTTTCCATATGCTCTGTCCAGATAAAAGGAAAATAATCTCCCGAAGATTCTTTTTAATGCTAGGCCAACAGAGGTATTATGCAGACTTGAAAAGTAATCGAAATGTTCGGCAAACATCTATTTTACTTATATATGATGTCACTTTCGGTGATGTGCGCGCGGCCGGGAATGCTGTTCACAAATCTTACTGGTGGCTGAGGTATTATTAGACCCACAGCGAGGTGGTTGCACCACATATAGGCCATAATCTCGCCTTATCGTACAATTTCCTTTCAGAGTAATACGGAAGCCTTTCAAGTTTATCGTGTCCCAGCACATATAATTCCCACGGACACACTAAGGATGGAACGAAACCCTTAGTGACACCTCCCACATGCAGACCTAGGGACAGTCCACAGAACACAAGCCATTTTTAAGGTGGACAAAAACAAACGCTACACGTACAGTTTCATCAACATGGCCGCCACAACGGCAGGTTTTGATCTCAGTTGTTTATTATAGTACTTATCAGAAATTTACACCAGAAGTTCCATTTCACGAAATGCAAAAGTCGTCTTTTCAACTCTGACTCGGGGTTACAACACATATAAGGGAAGTGGGAAGAGGTGCCGACATACTGACTGCGTCACATGACTTCACAGAATAGTCTTCTGGTAAACCTATTCTGAAGCACATACCGGTACCAAGAATCTAACGATTCGTGATATGCGTTGTATCTCAGGTGCGCTTTTATTGTACCTGTTCATGTGGCAACTTGGATGATATGACCACACGGCCCCTAGCACCGGCTAAGCGGTATTAGATACAAATCTAGAGAGCTATGATGGAGATGCTCTGACAACTCGTATACTGGTAATTGGTGAGCTGTTTCGCTGTGACAACTCGTACATTGGAGATTGGTGAGCTGTATCGTCGTCAGATGTAAATGACGGCAATTAACACAAAAGACTAGTCTGTAAGGCCCGATGTCGACCCAGCATCAACTTCCCACAAATGCCAACATATATCAAAGACCAAAAGGTCTGTACAGGGGGCGGGCCTCTGTGACGAAACGTCCACCAGCAGAATCTCGCCATATACAGGAAAAAATTACAACACATATAAGGGAAGTTTCTCAGTCTTCCACAGCTACGCAGTAGACAAACAGGGTTATCTCCCCTTATACCGATACAGAGCAGTTTGGATAATCGCGCACCTTTAATCTCCATCAAAGGTTACATGGCCTAATTGGTGCAGAGAATGCCAGGGCATTTTTTCGCCCTCGATTAGTGACAATTGTCACACAAAGCTACTACCCTACAATTATAGCTCATTATATTTATTATTTTGGGCACGAAACGTTTTTTGACACTCTTCGCTCAGGTCTATTCTGACAAATGACTGCGGGGAGCGGCCTAAACTGACAAGATTTCCTGAAGTGTTTTGCTAATTATTCCTGAATCAGGCAGCACTATTGGGCTTAATCCCTTAGGCGTAAACGAACCCATAATTTGTTATCGAAAAGTAGTCCGCCTTGTTAAAGAGCAAATGCAATTTGATTTTTTGAAACAAAAAAAAAAAAAATCTGAACACCTTTTTCAACGCCCTACACATCTATATATCAGGTTGGAACCAAATACCATTTTATCTGATAGTCAATTGACCGATTTGAATTGACCTGGTAAATGTACGTTTGTGAAATGATGTTCTGTTTGTGGGGTATATGAATAATTGACATCTAGCCGTGATAACAGTATAACAGACACATGGACAGATTAATCATGCTTGGAGTTTGAGTTAGTGTCTGACGACAGACTGGATCGACAAAGAGTAAGGGGAGATAACCCTGTTTGGCGGTTGTCCAGTAGACTAATAAAACGACGGCAATCAGGGCCCTTGACCCTCTCGTTTTTTTCGTCATTTTAAACATTAAAAGCGTTTTATCATGACCCTAGCTGCCGTAGTGTGGACTCGTCACCTGTGTGTCGATTTCGGGCACGCGGCTTGCAGTTGGTATCTGCTTCGAGAAATTGATGAATTTTTTTGTTCAGGTATTGAGGTGCTTATAATTACATGATAATATATTTCTTTGCACGAGAAATCTTCACAATTTTGTCGTTTTCAGTATAGTAGAATAAAAATAATTGCTTGTTTTCTGCGGTAAACAAGTAGGATAGATCGCGATGCAACAGGATGAGTCTATTATAAAGTTTGGTCACGAAGGCCGTATAGGGTGACCAAATGTGAAGACTCATCTTATTGTATCGCGATCTATCCTACTTGTTTTACCGCAGTAAACAAGCTATTATTTCTTAATTATTGGTATTTTCCATCTCAAGGTTCTATAACAGTGGCTGAAATAACTCCGGATGCGTGAAGAATGTCATATCCAATTTACCAGACATTTGACGGAAAATGAGACGTGATGTAAATACTATCGTCAGATAATGAATAGACGCCGAATATTTAAATCAGAATACTATAAGTTACTCCAGCGTGCTGCGCGGAGCGACAAGCTGGTTATTTCGTCAAGAGGATAAATATTTTCACGAGCTCGAAGACGTAAATAGGATCGACATTCTTACTGGATTTAAACATAAAAGGGTTAAGATTAATGAAGCTATTACCAGTACTGAAAATCGTTCCATGCTAAATTTAACCATGGACGCCCATCTTTACTTTATTGTTGGAGGCTCTGACGCCGGTTTGAACAGAACATACACGAATTTTCAATAGGCAATTGGAATACCAGTATATTCTATATAAGGGACATTCGTTCAGTGGGTAATTGCTGGTTGATGTGTTTTGTTGGTTGTCTAGCCACGTTGGCATTCAAAGGAAATAGTGAAGCTGATGAAATGGCTAATGCGTTCCTAGATAATGAGGCTGATCCTCATGGAATCCCATATAGCGATTTCAGACCCTCTATTTGTGCTTATGTGAGAAAGCTGTTTCAATCGCTATGGGATGCTGTGGATAATAACAAACTATACATCTAAGTAGCCCGAAACGTTTCGATCAAGCCATGATCAGGCGATGTAGAATCGGCCATAATTGACTAATTCACGTACATTTACTAAACGAGAGATCCTGCAGGATCTTGGCGCCCACCATTGTCTGATAAGCTAATGACAAGAGGATCTTTTTGTCCATTGTTACTAAGAACAAACGATTGATTTGTAATTTTGTTTGCAGAATTTCGAATTTGAGCGGAAAAGATCGAAAAACGGACACTGGAAAACACCAAGATATTATCTATCTAAGGTTCAGGAGTTTCAAGATTATTAGAAACTGTACTTGATGTCGGTTGTTATAGTACAAGTGAAATGAGCAAAGTTAGTCTGAAAGTGAATGTCCGGAGGATCCTTCGTCTTCGTTTTGTAGTATATTTTTTTTTGCACGTGTCATCATTGGGTACTGGAAGCGAAGACTAATCTTTTTGACACTTTGGCATGAGCCCTGATTATCTCCCTTGGATCGAAACACGCGGTAGTCTACAGTTGTCGAGTTTCAGAAGAGTGACGTCCCTTCGGCAGACAAAACGGTGGGGCAGTTCACTTGCAACGGCATGGACTAAAGTAAACTGATTTAAAATTTGAAGAAATACATTTTAATTCGGAATTATTTGAACTCCTTGATATAGAAGGTGAAAGTATGGATATTCTCTATAGTCAATATGCCCCATCGTTTGATAAGCCGACTCTTGTGATGCAACGTCACAACTCGGGAATACAGTATTAATTTGAAGCGTACTTGGATTTTCCAATCGGACCAAAAAGGTATCTTGCACAACTGGACCACAAGGGAAACCTCTGTATCAAATTTGAGAAAGATCTATGCAGCACTTCCTGAGAAATCACGATAAAATTTCATGGGGAAATCAAAAATGGCCGCCTGGTGGCTATATTGGATTTTCGAATCGGACCGGAAAAGGTATCTTGCACAACTAGACCCCAAGGGGAACCTATGTACCAAATTTGAGAAAGATCCATGGGGTACTTCCTGAGGAATTACGATAACAAAGTTTCATGGGGCAATCAAAGATGGCCGCCTGGAGGCCATATTGGATTTTCGAATCAGAGCAGAAAATGTATCTTGCACAACTAGACACCAGGGAGAATCTGTGTACCAAATTTGAAAAAAGATCCACGCAATAGTTCCTGAGAAATCGCAATAACAAAGTCTCATGGGAAAATCCAAGATGGCCACCTGGTGGCCATATTGGATTTTGGAATCGGACCAGAAAACCTAACTAGCCCAACTTGACCACAAGAGAAACCTGTGTACCAAATTTGACAAAGATCCATGCATCAGTTCCTGAGAATTCAAGATAACAAAATTTCATGGGGAAATTCAAAATGGCCGCCTGGTGGCCATATTGGATTTTCAAATCGGATCGAAAAAGGTATCTTGCACAACTAGACCCCAAGGGAAAACTGTGTACCAAATTTGAGAAAGATCCATGTAGTACTTCCTGAGAAATGACGATAACAATTTTTGATGAGGAAATCCAAGATGGCTGCCTGGTGGCCATATTGAATTTTCGAATCGGACCAGAAAAGATGTCTTGCACAACTAGACCCCAAGGGGAAGCTGTGTACCAAACTTGAGAAAGATCCATGCAGTACTTCCTGAGAATTCACGATAACAAAGTTTCATCGGGAAATCCAAGATGGCTGCCTGGTGGCCATATTGGATTTTCGAATCGGATCAGAAAAGGTATCTGGCACAACTAGACCCCAAGGGGAACCTGTGTACCAAATTTGATAAAGATCCATGCAGTAGTTCCTGAGAAATCACGATGACAAAGTTTCATTGGGAAATCCAAGATGGCCGCTTTGTGGCCATATTGGATTTTCGAATCGGACCAGAAAAGGTATCTTGCACAACTAAACCCCAAGGGGAACCTGTGTACCAAATTTGAGGAAGATCCATGCAGTAGTTCCTGAGAAATCGCGATAAAGTTTCATGGGGAAAACTAAGATGGCCGCCTGGTGGCCATATTGGATTTTCAAGTCGGAGCGAAAAAGGTGTCTTGCACAACTAGACCCCAAGGGAAACCTGTGTACCAAATCTGAGAAAGATCCATGTATTACTTCCTCAGAAATGATGATAACTATGTTTCATGGGGAAATCCAAGATGGCTGCCTGGTGGCCATATTGGAGTTTCGAATCGGACCAGAAAAGGTATCTTGCACAACTAGACCCCAAGGGAAACCTGTGTACCAAATTTGAGAAAGATCCATGAAGTAGTTCCTGAGAAATCGCGATAACAAAGTTTCATGGGAAAATCCAAGATGGCCACCTTGTGGCCATACTGGATTTTCGAATCGGACCAGAAAAGGTATCTCGCACAACTAGACCCCAAGGGGAACCTGTGTACCAAATTTGAGAAAGATCCATGCAGTAGTTAATCTGACCAGAAAAGGTATCTTGCACAACTAGACCCCAAGTTGAACCTGTGTACCAAATTTGAGAAAGACCCATGCAGTAGTTCCTGAGAAATCGCGATAACAATGTTTCATGGGGAAATCCAAGATGGCCGCCTTGTGGCCATATTGGATTTTCGAATCGGACCAAAAAAGGTATCTTGCACAATTAGACCCCAAGGGGAACCTGTGTACCAAATTTGAGAAAGATCCATGCAGCACTTCCTGAGAATTCACGATAACAAAGTTTCATCGGGAAATCCAAGATGGCTGCCTGGTGGCCATATTGGATTTTCAAATCGGACCAGAAAATGTATCTTGCACAACTAGACCCCAAGGGGAACCTGTGTACCAAATTTGAGAAAGACCCATGCAGTAGTTCCTGAGAAATCGCGATAACAATGTTTCATGGGGAAATCCAAGATGGCTGCCTTGTGGCCATATTGGATTTTCGAATCGGACCAAAAAAGGTATCTTGCACAACTAGACCCCAAGGGGAACCTGTGTACCAAATTTGAGAAAAGATCCATGAAGTAGTTCCTGAGAAATCGCGGTAACAAGAATTGTTTACGGACGGACTGACGACGGACGGACGGACGGACGACGCACCACGGACGAAAAGTGATTTGAACAGCCCACCATCGGGCTAAAAAGGAACCAGTCCCAAGGTGTATTCCATGCCACGAAAATCTCACAGTGGAACGTATTCTGATCGACTATATAGCTTTTAAGATTGTAAGAGATTCTTTTCATCAAGCAGCTACTTTAGAAGATCTTTTTAGTCAGGTAAAAGAAGACTGTATTTTAGGTTATTTGAGATAATTTCGTTCTGTGACGTCAACTGTTAGGTGTCTCTTAACAACAAAATCAACTGAATTGGTTGCATCAAGGACTGTCTATGCAATATTATTTGTCGAAATCTCATAGGCCTACCACGAGGCCGTTTGAACATCCACAATAAAAGCACAATAGACACATTATAACGTTGAAAAGACATTCATTCTAGGGTAAGAAATTTCAACTTCTTTTTTGGCCTGAGAGGATGAACAGAATATCTGCACGAGAGATTGCCCTGGCTTGAGATGAAGGACCGGACAACTGTGTCCCTGTTTGACCATCTTCATTTCTTCAAGCCAATAATTTCTACGTTCCCACTTCGAACCTGCCTTGCACTAGCAGAGCACAAACCATCAAATCTTGCCTGTTTTTCTTAGTAGGATATAATAGTGACAATGTATCTCCATTCAATTTCATATATCATGGTATCAAAAGGCAATTTTAGCTGATATAAGTATACTGTTCTCTTGGAATAATAATTCTCCTTTAGAGTGTGATAGAAAACCACCATTACACGTTAGGCCCACCACTAGTATACCTCCCTGTACAAGTTACCCAGTCCACAAAGATCACCAGGTTAAACCTCAGTGTAGCCATTTATATGTAAATTATCACCTCACAATAGGGACAATGGAAATCAATGGGGACAAAGGCTGACTTCTCTTATCATGATTGTGAATGAGCATGGTGCATTTCAAAGACAACGCGTGTTTTTTCTACCCAGAACACCTTATTGACTGAGCTGAAGAAGAAATTACAATGTAGATCAGTTTTAGACGGACGAAGGTGAATTCTTGTTGCACTGGGTATTAAACGTAGGTTGGACCTGGAGGCACTATCTATCGAATTACTCGGGCGATATGCCGATATAAGCTGGAATTGCATTAGCTAACCCAAACATTTTTTTAATTCAGTAAATGTTCCTTCGTACATCAAAAGTGGCATAAGACGAGAGATTCGGTGGGACAAATGCGCTTCACTGTGTTGCTCGACAGCCTTGTAATTTTGCAGAGGAAAGCCAGAAAATACGAAATAAACGTCAACGTACGCGAACGAGCCTGTAATTAATTTTATCAATGCATATCTTTTTGCAGGGTTATAATGTCAGAGAAGAAGGATAGGACGCAGGCAAAAGATCCAGAAACAGTAGATCGCGAGGATAGAAGCCAAGAAGAGGTGAAGCGTATGCGTTGGAATATCGAGAGCCTTCAGGTTAGCCTGGACTTAACGTCCATATTCTTCTCGCTCGAACTGTCACATTATCCCACTTTGCACAAACAATTATTGAACTTAACCAACCACACATTGTGCCATCGCTATATCATACTGTTAGATTTAGCTGTCATATCCTGGACATGAACTCAGGACGTTAGAATACATGTACAGCTACGTATAATGGTTACTAATCTTCCCGATAGCAGACGGTTTCATGGCTTTGTCAGAAGAACCATGAGTATTGATGATACCTCTTGTGATATTATAGTTGTATCCCGAATAATAAATCAAAGCCAGAAACAACCAACTCAGGATGGTTAGCAAAAAATTGACTTGTAACTACAAACAGCCCTCCTATGATATAATAATCACCTGGAATTCGGATGAAACACTATTTTATTGAACGGTCCTGTCCATGTCACAATAATAACCAGAGTATCCACGACGCCATCCAATCGAGATCGAGGATCTTTGGTCGGGTACAGTTCACAGTTCAGCGAATAACTGTGTAACAGTTCACTCTTACATTTATAACTGTAGTGCTCGTGTTATCCTGTCCTGGCACCACTGTAACAAGGTCGGCCACAAATAATTCATGTTATGTTCCGATTTTATCATGACACAAAATCCATTTTGATTGAAGAGTTTCATGAATCTGAATCAGGTTCGAATATAATCGTCATTGCCTCCCATGTTATTTTCGAGGCACAATGCATGACGTCGGGCTTGCAACGTTATTCTATGTGGGCTGGTGGTTGACGTCAAATAGTTCGTGTGATTTGGTACCTGTTGGAGTTTCTTGAAAATTCCGAATCAAAAATAGAAGATAGTGTCATGATGCCGCGCAAAGTTCCATTGATTTGAAGAGAACCAAATTATTGGTGAAAACCGTTCACAAGTTAAACTGATTATTTCAGATCGTTGCCTCCCTTCTAAAGTTTGATCGTTCGATGAATAGCGAAAGAATATAATATGAAGATTCGTACCATACCAAATTCAGCGAAGTGGATGTCATTCAACATTTAGTGAGGGAGCGAATATTTGTTTCTGAACTATTGGTGTATTGTTCTGTATAGGGAATAGGCATATATTTGTTTTATTTCTTTATTTTTCTAAAATATGTGATTAATAAACCCGTTAGTTGGCGAGTTCCTCAGATCCCAAAGGGGTCAAGCCAGAACCGCCATTTGACTTCTGTCTTCATTTACGGCGTGGATTATACGAACGCAATCACCAATGCGTACCCAGTTCTACTATCTGTAAATATCGACAGCAATTATCGACTATCCACTGATTGAGCGTCCTCTTATACAGAGAATACCGGTATTCCATTTGCCTATATTGAAGAATCGTGTAGTTTCTGTTCATACCGGCGTCAGCACCGCTAGCAATAAGGTAAAGACGTCCGTGGTGAAATTTAGCCTGGAACGATTTTCAATAATAGCTTCATTAATCTGAAACCTTTTATGTGTAAAGCCAGTAAGAAAGTCGATCCTATTTGCGCCGATGGTGAAGTGTTTGAAGCGCTAATTTACCTTGGTTGATCTTAGAGACACGGCACGTTGATGATACGCCTTACTTTTATCCGGTTCAAGTTTCACATTCTCAGATCACTCACTTTCTTCTCCTCTTCCTTAGTAGGAATGTCTGTATATGCCAAAACCTACTGTTTTTTAATTAGTACTAGCTCATCAGTGAGTAAAGCTCTTAGGGTATTTCTGGGTGAATGCACGGAATCTGGAGATGAAATTTGGACGTATATTGGTTCTGTGACGTCAACTGCTAGGTGTCAATTCAAATAAATTTCAACTGAATTGGTTGCATCAAAGTCTTTTCTCTGCAATATTATTTGTGGAAATCTCATACTACGGGGACATTTGAACATCCACAACAAAACACAATAGACACAATCTAACTCTGAAAACACGCAGAAATGAGTTCTCGTGTAAGAAATTTCAACTTGCCGATGATGACATGACGACATCATGATGACCCTCTGACGTCATTGGAAACAAATGCTTTTCTATCTCCATACAAGAACAAGATGAGTTGAAGGGTTTTGGGGAATGGACAGAACTTCTGATTGAGATACCGATACAGCTCCTACTTGAGACGATGGACAGGACATCTCTATGAGGCGGTGCCCCAATTGAGGGGATGCATCTGCACGAGTCAGTGTACCAACTTGAGACAGTGCCTTGACTTGAGAGGATTGATCGAATATCTATGCGAGACAGTACCCCGGCTTGAGATGATGGATAGGACAGCTGGCGACAGAGTGCCCTGGCCTGAGAGGATGGACAGAATATCTACACGAGAGGGTGCACTGGCTTGAGAGGATGGACATAATATCTACAAGAGAGAGTGCCCTGGCTTGAGAGGATGGATAGAATATCTGCACGAGAGTGTGCAATTTGATGTGCGGTTAGGGCTGCCTGTAGTTTCCTTCTGATCCAGTGAAGGTGGATATATATCCTTCACTGCGTCATTTATATAGCGATTATCCACAGCGAGAAGATCGTCTAAATAGCGCTTGGCGAATGAGAAGGAACGGGCTTTGAATTGATCGGCTTTTGAGATCGCCTGCACATAGTCGTATTCATAAGATAACAGATATATGTCAGCCAACATGGGTGCACAATTAGTACCCATTGGAATACCTATAGATTTCACATAGATATTTTTAATGAGAAATTCAAGCAACTCTATAAACAAAGAAACATTCCATGAATGATATTCCTTGTATGTCTTGAACACATATACTATTAATGAACTTAGAGGTTGAATAATGTCCTGATAAGGGATTGTAGTACAGAGAGTGGAGAAATTCCATGTGGATACATGTCTGTACGGTACATAACCTTAAGCATGAAGTTCTTCCGTAAGACATTTTGAGTTTTTCAATATCCAGATACATTCAACGTCAGAGAATTATAAATTCTGGCGCAATACCTTTCCAAAATGCTTTTACCTCCTGAAGGGCCCTCGTCAACTGGATTGGAAGAAGCTTGGTGGTGCAACTTCTAGAACCAGCTATAAATCTAGCTTGGTATGGTGATTCGTGCATTTTGGGAGTATACTTTTGGTATGTCGTTATGATTGGTTGGAAGACCAGTACCTGTTTCCTTGAGAAACGTTTTGTGATTGTCAAACAAATCTTCCGGAGTAAATGCAGTTTGGATGTAAGTAGACGTATTTGATGATGGTATGCTTACACTCAATTCCTTAACAAGCATCTGGTAATAGTAAATATTTACATATGAATATTATATTATTTGGAACCTTGTCTGCTGGGACTATCTCTGGGGATTTGCTAGAACTCCTTGCGAATTGAGTTTTCTCAGTATTTGTTTTGCCCTGTCAATATGGCGGATTGTTTCAACGACCATGTAGGTTCAACTTTTTCTCACTTAGACCAATCAATAACGTATTGTTCCAATGCAGTCAAGGCTATCTTCTGGTCGGCCTACAGATTTATTCCTCTTGGCTCTTTATATTCAGGTCCCTTCATCAGAAATGTTCTCAGGTCCTTATATCACTCACTATATCAAGGTTACCAGTCACAAAGTGTTTTCATGGTGTTTAGATAAAGAGGCAGTGTCACGGTTTGACAGATTGGACGAAACATCTACCGTGTCCGCGTACTTAGCACTGGCACGGCATACCAGAACTCACAGGAACAGTACGTTTCTAACACAATTTTCTCGTGTGACCCAAATTCTTACATCGTAAGCAAAGTGATGGATGTCCGTACATGAACACTCGAGAGTATGAACACTCTCGATTTCGCATTCATACGGCAGAGTGTCCAGAACTTCAACGTCACACATCAGCACAACCTTAATGATGTCCGGCTCGAAAATCAAAGACGGCGTTTGAACTACTGAAATTGGATTGTACGTTTCCGGCTCATTGCTCGAATGTCCCCCAACTCGAAACCTGCATCACAAACGACTTTACGAAACAGTCCCGAAAACAGCCAGGCGACCTGACCGGTCACTCGATCACCACACCCAAAATGCACACCAAATGATCCAAGTCAATCGCCATAACAAACGACACGAATACACAGGTAGATGAATATTAAATGAGCAAGCGCGGGTAGACGAAGTGATTTACGCACAATGGTGCTTACTCAGCTAAAATGTCACTAATGCATTCAAACGTTACACGCTCACAAGCATGACAACACACTAAATCCACAGAATTACGCGACGAAATTTCACATACAGTTGGACGATAAGTTCACGACACGACAGTACAAAATTCTGAACGAACCTCAAAGCAAATCAACAAGTATACATCATTTTAGACGGTGCGATTCAAAATCGACTGTATACTGGTTTGTAGTCGGACACTCTTCCCCCGGCTTGCACGGGGCGGTTCATCGGTTTGGGTGGAGGGACAGAACATGTGTAGGAGACAGTGTCCCGATTTGAGGGGATGGGCGGAATATTTGTTCGAGACTGTGTCGTTGCCTAAAGAATGAATAGAAGATGTGCACGTGACAGTGCTCGGACCTAGGAGGATGGGAAGAAGGCATGCAGCGGTTCGTACCCCGGCTGAAGGTGACGGGTAGAAGCCCTGCAGGGTCATTAGCCAGTCTTGATGTGATAGGTAGAAGATCTACCAGTATTTAATTCTCATTTTGTTAAAGCCTACAAGCAACCTCTAGATTCGATAATTTACGTTTTCTGGTATTGGTACAATTATCAATTTAACAATCTCATGCCTCTTTTTTCGCTTCTCTCTTGCAGGAAACTAGCCTATGTTTATGTATACTATGATTGTCTTTTTGAATTTGGTGCTAATACTGTTATATGGAATATGGAATAGGTCTTTGGGTTATGGACGCGGATATTCTCTAATGAACGACGCCTGAATTATGAATGACGGACTAGATGCTTGTAATTATATGATAAGTTGACGCGAGCTATCTCAGTGGGTTCCATATCACGAAAGGAGAATGCCGTGCTGGAGAAATCTGTGGTGTAAATAGCGTACCTTAGAATTGCGTGGGACGACGTGAGAGCGATCGATTTTTGGAGATGTAGTCTCTCGGATTTTAAGCTATAAATTCAGCGATTACCGTCCAGTCAATATTGCCCAAGACAGCGCAAACCTCCGACATTTGACCCATCGGCATGGACCGAGCAAATATCTATAGAGATATCTGCCCAAATGAAAGAAAATGAATGTCAATTACTGAAATGAATACGTTAATAAACCGAACATAAAGATTTCCCGAAGGCTTCGATTATTCTATAAACGCTGCGAGTGAAACGAAGCCATGCACATTGATAATATTGCATGAATATGTGTGGTATTGTTAAGAAATGGTTCAAATATATGGAGGGATGGAAGGTTGCATAATGGTTTTACAGCTGAGGATTTATGGAGATGATATTGTGATACATGTATTTATTGTGGAAGACAGGGTTTCTGTGCGACACAGATGGTTGACTTGGTTGGTGGATATAATCGTCTTACACTGGATAGGTAGGATGATGATATTGTCGCTTCGTGTTAGAATCATGAAAGATAGGAGAGGAAGAGAGTTTGTGAGTACAACAATGGTCTAGAGTGGTGAGTTTCAGGAATACAAAGGCCGGAATAAAAGAAGCTTACAAGAAAGACGTATTGCTTGACTATGACATACATAGGTGATGGATGTGTGGAGACTGAGGAAGCCTGGAGCATCCAACTGGCAGACACGAACCCTCGACTGCTCTATCGATGCAGCTTGAAGTCTGGACATCTGACGATGAAGCTTGACTCCAAGTCTGGTCATCTGGCGACACAGCTCGACCCCAGGTCTGGTCATCTCACAATACAACTTGACCTCAAGGCTGTTCATCTAACGATGAAATTTGACCTCAAGGCTGTTCATCTAACGATGGAGCTTGATCCCAAAGCTGTTCTTCTGACGATGAATCGTGATCTCAAGGTTGTTCATCTAACAATGGGGCTTGGCCTCAAGGCTGTTCATCTAACGATGGAGCTTTATCCCAAGACTTTGCATCTAACCATTGAGCTTGACCTCGAATCTGTTCATCTAAGGCCTTGACCTCAAGGATGTTCATCTAACAATGGACCTTGATCTCAAGGCTGTACATCTAACGATCGAGCCTGAACCACCGGAAGTTCATCTAACTATGCACGTTCATTTATCGACACATTTTACCTTAGGGCTTTTCATCTAACAATGCAGCTTGACCAAGGGCTATTCATCTATCGATACAGCACGACCACTCGGTCTTCAAGGACGCTCGTGATCCCTTATATGTGTTGTAATTAGAGCTGTTCATCTAATAATGCAGCTTGATCCAGGGCTACTCATCTACCGATACAACTCGACCACACATATTTCAGCTAATAATACAGCTCGAATCCACGGCTGTGCATATAACGATGCAGCTTTGACCACACGGATGTTTCATCTAACGATGCATTATGACACCACGGTTGTTCATCTAACGATACAGATGAGCTTAACCGCATGCCTCTTCATCTAACGATGCAGCTCAACCCCACGGGTTTTCATCAACCGATGCAGTTTGGTCCAAGTCTGTTTATCTAACGATGCAGCTTGTCCGAAAGCTGTTAATGTAGGCATACAACTCCACCCCACGGCAGATTATCTAACGATGCAGCTGGACTCAACAAGTGTTCAAATATCGATACAGCTGACCCCGAGGATATTCGTCTTATGATGCATTTTGGCCGAACGCTGTTCATCTAGCGATGTAGCTTAACACCGCGGATGTTCATCTAACTATGCAGATTGACCAAACAGTTGTTCATCCAACAATGCATCTCGACCCCGCGGCTGTTCATCTAGCGAAGCAGTTTAGCCCAACGCGGGGTCATCCGCTATTCATCTAACGACGCAGCTTGACCCCATGGCTTCTCAGCTAACGGTACAGCTCAACCCCATGGATGTTTATCTATAACGATGCAGCTTGACCAAACGGATGTTCATCTAACGAAGCAGCTTGACCGCATGACTGTTCATCTAACGAAACAGTTTTATCCCGCGGCATTTCATCTAACGATGCAGCTAGATCCCACGGATGTTCATCTAGCGATATAGCTTGGCCCGGGTCTGTTGATGTATCGATACAGCTCGACCCCACGGCTGTTCATCTAACAATGCAGCTCGACCCAATGCTATTCATCTACAGATAGAGCTTGACCACACTATGTTCATCTAAAGATGCAGCTCTAACAATTGACTGGTCATCTAACGATGCAGCCTGGACCACACGGCTTTTCATCTAACGATGCAGCTTGGATGCATGGCTTTTCATCTAACGATACAGGTTGACCCCTCGACAGTTCATCTAACGATACAGGTTGACGCCACGACAGTTCATCTAACGATACAGGTTGACTCCACGAATATGCATCTAACTATATAGATTGCCTCAATTGTGTTCATGTATCGATAGAGTTCGACCTGACGGCTGTTCGTCTAACGTATAGCTTGACCAAAGGCTGTTCATCTAACGATAGAGCTCGATCCCATATATGTTCATCTAACTATGCAGCTTGACTAGACGGATGTTCATCTAACAATGTAGTTTGACTCAGTGAATTTCCGTCTAACGAAGCAGCTCGACCTCAGGGCTGTTCATCTAACGGTGCAGCTCGACCCCACCGGGGATCAATTAACGATGCAGCGTGATCCATTGCTGTTCATGTAATGATACAACTCGACCTCAAGGTTGTTCATCTGACGATGCTGGTCAACTCCAAGGTTGTCCATCTAACGATGCAGCTTGGTCCAATGCGGTTCATCTAACAAGGCAGCTCGACCGCACGGCTGCTCAGTTAGCGATGCAGCTTGACCCAAGTCTGTTCATATCGCGATACAGTTTGACTCCACGGATGTTCAGCAATGATGCATACGACTCTTCATCTAACTATGCAGCCTGGCCCCACGAATGTTCAACAAGCGAGGTAGCTTGACTCTGGTCTGATGTATCGATACAGCGCAACCCCAAAGTTGTTCATCTAACAATGCAACTTTCATCCACGAATGTTCACCAAAACGAAGCAGCTTGACCACATGGCTGTTCAAAGTATGCGGTTTGAATCTACGGTCGTACATCTAACAATGCAGCTTAGCCTAAGTCTATTCCTCTAAAGATAGAGCATGATCCCACAGCTATTCATCTCACGATGCAGCTTGACCCCGCTGATGTCCATCTTGGACCCAATGCTATGATTCGAACGATGCGACTTGAACCCCAAGCTGTTTTTCTTGGGATACAACATGAATCCTCGCCTATGTTATACCAAGACGCAACTCTCGTACCTTTGGAGTGGGGATTTGGCTTAATGTCACACTCAAGGTTGTTTCACTCATATGGTCACAATCAGTTTGGTTGGTGGGGGAAGCCGGAGTACCCGGAGGGAACTACCGCCCGTCGGCAAGTGACTGACAAACTTCCACTCATGTACCAGCTGGGCTCGAACCCGTGCCGGTCCTTTGGATTTCCTTATGACGATGCATCTTAAAACCTCAGCTGCCCCTCTAACAATGCTACTTGAACTCGACCATTGACTGAACTTGATCATCGGTTGTCTATCTAATGACGCAACATGAAACCTCAACCATCGATCCAACGAGTGAGTGAGTGAGTAGTAGGGTTTAACGTCATTTCAACCTTGTTTCAGTCATATCACGACGGTGTCTACATGTGCCAAAACACGAGAGTGCTCACAATTCCTATTACCCTGGACAGCCCAGCCAGTACAGAACCCGGTCTGACGAGAACCGGTGTGTGTAACTCTATAAGCCGTACCAACGATTACATACGAACCCTTTAATGTGTTCTGAACGATGAAAATTAAACTCTCGGCTAACCATCAAACGAAGCACCTTCCACGTCTACTGTTATCAACTATTTAACTTGAACCCTTGACTAATCAGCTTATTGTGTTACTTGGTATCTGTGCAGTCCATCTAACGATTCCAAATGGTTCCTCGGCTGTCCATCTAACGATGCATCTTGAACCCTCGGCTGTCCATCCAACGACGTAACTTTATATCTCGGCAGTCCATATGACGATTCAACTTGATCAATCGACTGTCCATATAACGATGCAAATTAACCCCTCGAGTGTACATCTAACGATGCACTCCTCGTGTGTCTATGTAACGATGCAACGCGATACCTCGGCTGTGCATCTATCGATGTAAATTGATATCTGGGCAGTCCATCAAACGATGCAACTTGGAATCTGGGCTGTCCATCTGACGATGCAATTTGATATCTGGTCAGCCCATCTAACGATTTAACTTGATATCAGAGCAGTCCATCTGACGACGTAACTTGATATCTGGGCAGACCATCTGACGATGCAGCTTGATAACCGCGCTGTCCATCTGACGATGCAACTTGATATCTGGTCAGTCCATCTAACGATGCAACTTGATATCTCGTCTGTCCATCTGACGATGCAACTTGATATCTGGTCAGTCCATCTAACGATACCATTTGATATCTGGGCAGTCCATCTGGCGATGCAACTTGATGTATGGGCAGTCCATGAAACGATGCAAATGGAAATCTGAGCAGTCCATCAAACGATGCAAGTTGATATCCGGGCGATGCGTCTAACGATTCAACGCGATTCCACGCCTATCTATCTGACGATGCAACTTGATCCCTCGATTGCCCATCTAACGATGTACTTTGAGAAAAAGAGAATTTTATTTAGGGTCGCGTTCAGCAATATTACAGATAAATAGCGACGAACAACGGAAATCTCTATCTAATATCAAATATCTAACAACAAAATTAAATCACAAATCAATCGTTGTCGAACATATCGTAATCATATCTCTTGATATTTGTGATGTTCATGTTAATATTCAAAACACATCACAAATCAATCGTTGTCAAACAATCACTTGTCAGACGCAGAACAGTCTGCATCTCGCGTACTTGAACATTCTGTACTTTCTCCCCTCCCTTACTTCCAGTCCGCGTCATTTGAACTTCACTCCTTCGCATTTCAACAGTGTGTATCTTCTCACCTCTCATTTTTCGCCAGTCACAGTCAACTCACCTCTCTGTGTAGTATCATAATCAATCTCCATATGCTGCACAAAACTGTCACACTCCACAGCAGGGTCATGCCAAGCTCGACGTCTCGGACAGAATACGGCTTCGTAAAAACAGCGCGGATGTCCAAATACATGACATCACTAACACTCCATTGCACGACCGGGAACAATAACCAGCACTTGTGCATGTCGAATTCTGGCTGATACGGCAAAGCGTCCAGCTGATTCGTATTTGCCAATAAAAATACTTTTCGCACATCTCTCTTAAACTCGAGCAACGGTGCTCTCACCCACTCGATCCTCAACACCTTACCAAACTCGTTCTGCAAAACTTTTAGATATATCGTGACGAACCATTCGACGTCTCTACTAACGTCTCCATCTCCTCCTCAACCCCCTGTTCAACCAACCAATTAAAAGTCTGCCGCACATAGCCCACCGAACGAGGACCATTGATTGACAGCCTCGCTGTTCGTGCTAAACAGTCGCGGCTAATCGGCAAGATAGACGACACGAAACGGGACAAGTGCACAGGAGAAAAAAGCACAGGTAAAGTCAGCACACACAAATCGAACGGCTAAGATGCAGATGTATGTCAGACACCATGAATAATGAGCACAAACCAGGTACACGAGCAAGACACCACGTAATGGCTCCAGCATGAACTAAAAATGTCTTCTACGTTCACAACACAGTAAATTCACAGAATACAAGCAGAGAATTTCCCATACAGTTGGATGACACGTTCACCAAACCACAAAATAAAACTCCAAACGAAATCAACACAAAATCCACAGAAAATGAGACGCAGCGACTTAAGCACGCGAGTCTTGATCTCTCGGTTGCCCATCTAACGATGTTACTTTCCGAAGTCGGCTGTTCATCTAACGATACAAATCGACATGTGGGCAGTCCATCTAACGATTCAACTTGATCCCTCGGCTGTCCATCTAATGATGCAACTTGATCCATCGGCTGTCTAACGATGCAACTTGCTGTCCATCTAACGATGCAACTTAATATCCCGGCGGTCCATCTAACGATTCAACTTGATCCCTCGGCTGTCCATCTAATGATGCAACTTGATCCATGGGCTGTCTAACAATGCAACTTGCTGTCCATCTAACGATGTAACTTGATATCCCGGCGGTCCATCTAGCGATTCAGCTTGATCCCTCGATTGTCCATCTGATGATGTAACTTGATCAGTCGACTGTCTTGCTAAATGTTATGTACGAATGTTTCCAGGCAGTAATTTATACCAGAGATGTGTAATTCTTTGTTTGGACCCATGTTGAACTGTGTCAAGCTTCCTAATTATTTCCCTTTTACTCTGTCTTCAATTGTGCTCCATGATAAATTTTCTTCTGTTACAGATTTACACATCTGTCGGTATCGGTATATGTCAATCATATTGATTATGTCTGTGGTATATGAACACCATGTAGCGATTGTAGTGTTACGATTAGCATTCTGTATATTCAGTTTTCGGATTTGAGTGAATATTTAAAAACTTTTTCAGTTCTATTGAATAAATCCACTAGTCTATGGTTAGATTGCAAGAGTTAGGTTAATTATGCTTTCCTGTAGGGAAGACGTTTAGACAGGTAAGAATAAATAGGCTACCTATTCATCATCGAAGTCTCTTGAGAGGACTGATCCACGCAGTGTCCCGACCTATTGGCGCCCGCTCACCTATTGATGTTGACAGTGCATAGAGTTAACAGGAAATTGTGAAGAACCGATTCCATGTTTAAATCCGTACCAGACTGATTCAACCTGATAGACTTTTTTGAATTATCTCATGTGTTTAGAGTTAGTCTCTGATCATGTCCTCATGATTTACTTATCATATCTGGTTTGGCGGTTGCGTGTACACATGCATATTTTACATGCATGGCCATCTTAGAATGAAAGAAATGAATATTACAACGGTCTTCCCTCGGGACAAATCTCTAACACTCTTAATTCACAAGGTTTCTTTGAGTAAGCCGTGTGTCGTGCTATTGGTTATGCAAGAGAGATTAGAGAGATTCAAAGAAAGCAAGGGCTGGAGGATAGATTAATCGCTTTGGTCTGCTGGCGTGTATATATGTTATGTCTAACGAAGGCTGGAGGCTAAGCTTGTATTCCAATCACTGGCAGCGGTCAAATACAATTGCCTTCCTCGATTTCCAACCCGTATAACTGAACTATTTTCGGCCGAGGTATATACACTTAACGATTCCAGACGAACGGGGCCGATATCGATCGACATTTTCATTGTGGGTTGGGCAAGCCTTCAGAAGAGGAAACCGATGGACCGAAAAAATCAAATTGACAAAAAAAATTGTGATTCAACGTTTTAATTTATGCTGCTTCACCTATGTGGCATGGAAAATAAGCATGATACCCAGCAGCAGATGTATCAATGCCTCGCTTAATTAATCTAGAAACCGTTATTCAGCAGATTTTATGTGTTGAAGCATATTATTGTGTTGATCAAACGGTAGCAAATAGTCTACGATTCCAACCAGATCTACTCGGAGGAACAAAATCCCAGACGAAATATCTGGAAGATACAAATTCACACAATCATGAGAAAAATAACGACCTGAGATAAATGTAAACAAATTTCTGGTCAAGAAGTAACTGGTGTTTCAGTACGTTGAATTTCCTGGGTGAGAATCAGTATGTTTGAAAATTGCCCATGAAATTAGCAATGACTGATTTGATATGGTAATATATCTTGACGGTATTGTTCATTTCATTCGACACAGCTTTTAACTGTTAGGGTAATTGTTGAAGTTCTATCAAACAAGTTCCAGAAATAATCCTGCCGGGCTGTTGCTGGATATCGTTACGTCGGACACAATATCGTCAGTCAAGGTGTTTCTAACCAATAATAAAATGGAGATCGACAAGAAAACTTGGGTTACAATTAACGAGACTGGAGTATCAATCAACAAGACAAGGAGTAACAATGTGGTGCCGCTCAGTTTTATTGTATCGTTCACCTCTTACAGTTAACAGTATTTCTGTGACTTGTTTTCCTATTTGATTGAAACTAAAAAAAAAAAATCAACTGTCGATAAATTAATCATTTAGTCAAAAGTATATACATATTTATAATGATATTTGTGTGTCGTCAACTTCGCATTCATTAAACATTTAATGAAGTTCAGTACAGGTAAAACTAGCAATGATTGTGGACAGTGAAATTGATTACTGGGATCTCGGGAGACAACTTGTACCTGTGAACAATGAGTACACAGTAAAACTGACTATGTTGAAACTATCAGGAGGATAATTCAAAAGCAAACACGACCAGCGTGTTAAAAATCCACTCATCCATAGGTTTTACAGAGCACGTGTTGATCCTTGGAAAGCTGACCGCATGCGAGTCAGGCGTGCAAGTCCACAGAAAACAGGAGGAAACCAGCCTCAAGTTAATTTTTGTTTTAGTTTTTATTGAAAAATAGCTATTTTGGGTCGGGGAAAAATCAAACAAATGAAGATTCTGATAATATATACGCCATGGTCATCAGATATATCAGAATCATCCCACAGCCCCCCCACCCCAACATCACCTGTTGTCCTCATCACTACACCCCTCTCCCCAACATCACCTGCCATTCTCATCACTACCTTCCCCACCCAACATCTGCTGTCCTCGTCATTACGCATTTGTTCCACTAATATCTTGGTAAAACCAGTCACGTATACACGATATAGAACCCCACCCTAGAATAAAGTTGGAAATGATGACAAAAACTTTGTTTGGGCTGTTTATAATAATATATAAAATGACATTCCAAAAAAAAGGTTGGTTTGATTCAATTCCTCTTATAAGTATTAAAATCTTGGACTATGTGTGGGTATAATATTTGTGACCAGATTGATGACCTTTCCCCCAAATCTTAGATACAATAGTTTGAGGTTTTCATATAGTTTATATGTGATAAACATACTAATCCAGATATACATGCACTTATGTCCACCATGCACAGCACCATGTAGGGAAGGACAAACACTGACTCTCGGATGGAGAATAGCACGAAACCTGCAGGTGCTGATGGGTTGGTGAGAGCCCTCGCCATTGGAGAAAATTGGTGATCAGACAAACAGCCTAACAAAGCATGGTGATTCAACATTCAAGAAATGAGATGAGAGTTATCTCCCCTTCACCACTGCTCAGAGAGTAATATGTATGAATCTCTTTGTTTTTATATTATTCCAGTGACCTAGCATACCTGACAGATAATTAATAATGAAAATGATGTCGGTCAAAATAAACAGTTCAAAATATATTCTGGCCAATCAATACTTGTGTTAAGTACCATATACATGATATAATGCGAGTACCGCTTGGCTTCCAAGCATAAAATAACATTGGCTTAAAACAAACCATGAATAATGATAAAATGGATGATTGGCTTCATGACCAAGCTGTGACATTTTATACAGAAGAACTGACAATGTTGGTAATTGTAAACATTAGTTCATGAGACAATTCAAATGTCTGTAGCAATCATGTTAAACAATGAGTACAACTCTCCTGGTTCCTGGACTTCCCGATACAAAGGCTCCTATGAGCTCAGGCAGAGAACTAAATATGGAAATGATATAACTATTCAATCACAGGAAATGAAATCCTGCAGATAATACATTATTTCTTCGTTAATTCAGGCTCGTAGCCAAGGTGAGTTTTCTGGGTTTGGGCGGACCCGCCTTTTGGAAAAAATATAATATTTTCTCATACAAATGCCCATTTCAGACTGAAGCGAACCCCCTATTTGCCCCTTTTCTCATACAGCGAACCCAGCTGATGTGCCCTTTTAAAGTGAAGGAAACCACCCCTCAAGAAATCCTGGCTACGGCCCTGTAACTCCTTGGTTTTTAGGAGGTGATCAAGTCAGTATTAAGACTGATTGAATTTTGTCCAGTCATTTAATTAATTAGGTGATTGAATAATTAAATCAACCACTGTAATTAACATGAATTCACTTAATCTGAACCAAAATAACAGAAATGTCACATGACGTGTGAAAGACAACAATGCAATAAATGATCAAAAAGTATTTTCAATTGCATAAATGAAAAATTCGACAAATCTGACGGAAAAATCGACCAAAAAATGCCGTTTGTGAAAATGAAAAAGCCCAGGCCAGATAGGGTTAACAGTCGACGCATGGATATTGAATGACGGACGTCTAATTGTATTGGTATCTCATCCGCGCTTTTGCTGTAGATAATCATATAGAAGGTATGAATTATCCACACGGCCCCTAGCATTGGCTTAAGCGGAATTAGATGCGCTCACTCATGAGCTGAGATGACACATCAGCTCAAATAATTAACTCATCTGATGTCAATGGATTAGCACCGAGGACGGCTGATGGAGTAAACACCTCAACATGGAGTAAACATGGTTTGTTTGTTTAAACTTATTTATTGTACAAATTATAGTACATGGGATTGGGGTCAAGTTATAATCAACTTATTCACCCCTCTCCCTACAAATATGGATACATAACATGTGTTTACACAAAAATAATGACGTTTTGGCTGAACCTGTGTGAATATATACATGTCACAAATGAAATAAGTTTTAGATTTGCATTTTTAGCAACTTACAGGGGAGAAACAAACTATATATGGTGGCAACTTGACTGTAGCGTGCTAGGATTCTAACAGAACTGGGTACTAGTACATACTAATCCTTCAGCTGAGGTAACTACGTCGTAATCGTGCTACAAATTGAATCTTGAGGTGTTCTTAATAAATGTTAAAACTGACTTGCACATATTATTATTCATTTCGTTTGTGAATGACTCGTTTCCCGACAATATATCTTGGAGGTTATAGTTTGGAGGCAAGTCGTTTTGTAATTCATCCCTTAGATTAACATGGTAAACGCAAGAATATGTGAAAAAACAACCTGCAATGCCCGACATCGTGTGCGTTTATTGTAGATGTTCTTGGTAGAAGCTATTGTAACTTTTACTGCAACTTTAATATCTTCGTCTATTATTTAAAGGTGCAGATATAAATGTTGTAAGGTGAGGCTACAGACTAATTACTCATTGTCACTGGAAATATTGATCGAACTAGCTGACATAATTGGCACTTATCAGACTCTTCTAGAAGACAACTATAATTGGTGTCTGGCTGCTTGCATGAACATAAAAAGTGTAAACTCAATAAAGAGGGACGATGCCCTCTTGTTTATGTAGAGAGACTAATTACCGTCTCGTTCCTCCGAGTATTATTAGCAAAATGTGTACGTAATTTGATTTAACGAACTAATAACCTGGAAACCGTTTCGTTTACAGGCATAAATAAGCCTTATTAAGTCGCCTTACTTCCTACCTTTTTCATGTCTTCATCATGGCTGGTGTATGGTCCGAAATTCGACAATTCAAGGCAGTTCGTGTGAATGACATTGGTTCCCGAATTTCTAAAGGGAATTTCCATCGCTGAGATAAACATCGGTCGGTAATTTAATTGAATCAAGACTTTGATGAGAACAAAATCATGCAACAGAATCTCATGACCATCGAAGCAAACCAGACTAGATTTATATACGGTAGAACTGGGAGCCTATATCTGTTGCTTGAAACCTTTCCCATCATTGTTCCACGGGGTTAAAATTTAGGCCCTAAGAACTTGGGTGATGGTTGTAAGATTTTCATCGCTACAACGCCTCCAAGCTCCAATTGATACTTCGCCTGAACAAATTTCCGTAACACCCGGGTGGCATTTGTCCCGGGATTAGACTTGACTATCCGTTGAGGTACATTGCATACTTGTCATACATTACATTCATATAACTCGTCTGGCTACATTCTTCTGTGAACTCGGCCGTCCGTGCACATTCAGCGTACAATATATCGAAATGAAACCCACCTCTGGAGAAAAAAATCTTCACTCCAACCAAAACATAAAAGTCATTGTCATCCTGCTGTAACGAAAGTCGTGGGTGGTTCCCCCTTAATGATCGTAGCTGATGTTCTGGACATGTGACTACCGTTGATAATGAAAGTAACTTGTGTTTCAAGAGTTAAATGGTGTTCGGCTTACTTATATGAGTAATTTAACGCTGGAACTTTCCTATAATGTATTACGTTGATCCAGGAGACAGACACTGCCTTGATATCCCGGTAGAATTGTATCAAATGATCCGGGCGATGAAAGTGACCATGTAAGCCAGCTTGCCTCAGTCGCTGTTAGGGATAAACCCATTTGGTGACGTCACAAGTCTGTGGACGGCAGGCGAAATGCGGAAGTGGGCAAGTAAACTTTGATGTCATCGTATAAATTTACTCATGGAAGTTGGCGGTTGAAATTTACAGGTTAAGTCTGTTTCGTATTATAGCTTAGGCCTCCATTGCTATATTTTTCCAGGGAAGTCCTGTTTGACTGATCGAGAAGCCCTGTAAGTGTTCCTCGAAAACTCCCGAATGACGGAGAGTTTTGTGGTTATATTTCCTAGCCCATACCCAGAAGAGCAGCACTATCTCTACAAGTGTGTAGATGGCGCTGCTACTTCCGAGGTGTTTTCATCCGGGGGAGCTTTACTATTCTACCTCCATACCAGAAGAGCGGAGGGCCTATTTAAGGTTGTGCACTCGCCAATTTAGAAATTTCTAGGTGACCGCATCGCCGAAATATTGGGAAAAGAAAAAAATACAGTCCAGGCCGCATTAACTTTATCCTCATCTCTACCTGTCTCGACCGTATTGCACAGTCGTGCGGGTTTTAGCTCCGGGGATTAAAGTATAGACGGCTAGCTGCCAGCGTGTATATATTTTCGTATCTCCATCTCCACCTTGTAAAATACCGACTTTTCAGCCACCATACCTTTGACAATTTTATTAAACTAACTTTCTCTAGTTTGCGTTAGGCGAAGATTCCTAATTTCATAGGCTTTCTTACTACACTAGCTTTAGGCTATTTCTATGATCGGGTCATATATGCTGTGCAGTGCATGTTATATTAGAGATTGACCGAACGACATAAGGGAATTGTTTTTGATTCTGAATGCTGCCTGTTAATACAAATATCCTATCCAGCGATCTATAGGGTCAGGCATTGTCAGTTATCTTCTCTGTGGAATTTTACCTAACTATATTTCCTGTAGGCGTCAGATCCGATCTTCAGTTATATGAATTAATTGCATGAATAAATAAATGCACTGGAGTTTTACTTCATGAAACCCAAGTTCAATGAGGATGTTGCGGTTTGGAGACAGTTAATCAATTTCATTGTCATAACTGTACTGAGAATTTGATGGGACAGCATGCACCTTTAAAGTAAAAACATTCATACAGGACAGTATAAAAATGGATGTTTGGAGATTCCGAATTAAATTAATTCTATCATTGTCTCTTATCACCACCGGTAGAGTCCACAAATTGCATGAAATGTAGCTGGTTCGAAATGCATATATAGTAAAAACTATATCTTCAGATATTCGAGTTGTGTTGTTCTCCGTTTTAAGTCTAGAGAAAACCACTGGCCTGACCGGAGTCTTCTGAGTGTTTATGTTATTTCTCCCGGGAATTTCGACGCCCCATACAAGCCCCCTTTCTGTCGGCACTCGCAAAATTACAACCTGTTTCGACCGTATTGCACAGTCGTGCGGGTTCAGCTCTGGAGATTGAAGTATAGACAATCAGGGTGGACTTTGTCGACCTAGAAATATTTGGGGCCGGCCTGTGAGGGTTTAATCCTGAAACCCACATACACAAACAATTGTCCGTGCACACATTTACTTATGCACACAATCACCGACTTCACGCTTACATTCACAAGTCACAGACCTCGGCTAGGACTTGATATCCATACAAATTACCTACACTGCTTGACAGCCCGCTCCGGTTTGGGCCTACTCATTCACACAATTACTTATACACCCAACTCGCCGGCTTCAGGCTAGGAGCTGCCATCCTCTCACCCTTACACACGCAAATCTCCGACCCCTGGCCAGGATTTGTCATTCATACATATTGGCTATCCTGGGTGACCACCGGTTTCGCATAGGGTCTATTCATTCATACACCGATAGACATAGTCTCCCACAAACTTATATATAAGTCATCTAATTTACTGCCATTTATTTATTAATATTGTTTCTTACAGTAGTGGGAAAGAGTGTTCTAAGACCAGGTGCCTGCCCGTTCACCGTGTGTTATCGATGTCCATATCGCCAGATCGTGTATTGGCTGTGCAGCCGTGATGACTTGTGCTGATTCGTCCTTGGAGCCGGGCCGCGGAGTGAGTCGCTATTGAGCGGGGTCGCTGAAGCCTGGGGTTCCTACGAGGATTGCCGTCTGCTGCCGTGGTTAGTCGTGCAGTTGACTTGTCCTGCGGTGCTTTACGGAGAGACCGGTGCCGTAAAAGCCTTTGTACTGTGAGAGCCCTGGCGTGCCCAGGACGTCCGAATACATTGACAGTTTCCAACTCTTGGAGAGGCCAGGTCGAGCACCCAGACACGGCGAAGACCTGAAGTTCAAACAGCCCGGAAGGGGACGAAGATTGGGGGAAGGAAGATAGACGTCCGACTTAACCACGGAGGCGCCAGACGTGCCCAGAATGTGGCCGCGACCAGACCAGTTGGTTAGCTTTTTGTGAATAATTGTATATATGTATATTTATTATATTGGACTTCCATTAAAAGGTTACTATGAAAGTACAGGTAAACGTAATTTGTAGATCAGGGATCTCCTTTTCGGGAATTGCACGCTACCGCGATATAAATCATGTATACCTGTTTATTGAATTAAATGTTAATGTTATGTTATGGTATGTGTATTTATTTGCTTTGGTTGTCATTACAGAACTTCTCTCTCCTATCTCCTCGATCCAGAAAAGGTGACCGGTTGAATCGAACTCCCTCGTTGGCCAAGACCAGTGCACGAGTGTGTTCACGGTAGCCTGACAATTTGTCTTCGGGCCCGCAGACGATCCCATTGGATCTAATGGACCTTGCGCACACTTTAAGTTCGACAGCACGTCTACATCCCACACGCTTCACTGATTAGCCGTCTTCAGACTTCAACGAGATTGCCGCCAGGTTGCTCATTAAATTAAGCGTTTGTACACTGGAAATTGACGACTGAAATGTACATGGACGACCACAACATTCAATACCAAAAATATAGCACGACACGAACATTTAACATTAGGGCAATATAGTGTTATTATCCGCCCCCCAAAAAACAGATGTGTACGCTCCACCCACTACAAACAACGTTTATACAATCAGCATTTTACTGGTACGGATCAATGCTATTACATAGATTTGAAAAATAACCTGTCTGGTGTAATAGAAGAAACATATTTACATATTACTTTTTATACCGGACATGCATATTCAGAAAACTCATAAACATACTGGAGAGCGACAAATAGTATCCTCCTCCCTCCTCAATCCCACACACACAAAACATATATCTATTTAGGTTGGAAGCTAGAGGTGACAGAATTAATTGTATTCTGCAGAAAAATACGTTTACAGCTTTGAAACTTCAGTGCAGGTTTGTTATATCTTTATGTATACAACGCCGAGGGGAACCACCTACTCTTGAATTTTTTTTTGCTTTTGTTCGTTCGAGGAAATATATGTTTCAATATCTCTCTGGTTTAGGAATTGGAAATATGGAAGGTACTCGAGAACCGAAAAACGAAATTTGGGAATGCCGGTGGTCATATGTAATCGTTCTCACACGCTGTTCTCAGTATTGTATGACAGGAATGTTAATATGCTGCCACTATGAACAGCGCGGTGAAAGATCAATCTCAGTAAACTCAGATATAATATTACGGAATATTACATCTGAATTCAGCCCTATATAAATCTAACTATATTTGTTAGCCAATCAGGTGGCTAGCTTGTTGAAATCACGCCCGCCGTAATTACTCACGGTAGCACGCGGACTAAAATATAAACATTATCGAGAAACAGTATCCAAATATGGCATCATTTCCAGACAGCGTGCGTGGAGATCAAAGAGTTTACTCCCGCCGAAGTCTGGCTTTGTTAGGGGGTAGAAAATATCAAAAGATTGTGCCACGCGAAGATGTAAATCTCCGTGAAGTAAACGTCAATCATTGTCAGAGAGAAAAGTCAGAAATGGTCGTGATTGGCTTATTATGGGATCTCGCAGAATATCGGCGAACATTTCTCACGAAATTTTCATAGCGATACGTCTAGATGGCATTCCTCTGATTTACCATCTTGGTTTACCTAGATTGGGTGAAAGATATAACAATCCATCAAAGAGACATCGGCTCAATAGCAATAACGGATAGTCTTTCGTCAGTATATCCAGTTGAAGGTATACAGTAATATCTGCATTCAGTGAATGGTGGACAGCTTGATGGAGATCATACAAGCTAAGCAAGTGATCAACCAACCGTTCTCACTTGAGCTTGAAACTCCATTCCTTATTACCATATCAGGCGGGTTTGCTTTTTGTCTAGCGTGTGTTTGTTTGAACTTAGTAAGTGATAACTAAAGAAGATGGCGGGAGTAATGAACGGCCTAATCTGACAATACACAGGATAGCATTCTTATTGATCAAATACTTTGAAAAAAAAAGAGATTCATCCACAGCGGTGAGATTATGGCAGGTGTCAATGTTCTTTTGTTTAAGAAAGGTGTGAGATAGCGGTCTGTCCTCACTCACTGAGATGCATGCCTTCCCCTGATCAACAAATTATTTCGTCTGAGCATATACAAAAATGCCTGGGGAATAAAATATGCTTTCCATGTACCGTACTGTTCATTGGTACTGTGCTACAAATCAACCAGTCTCAACGCTTGCCATATTCCTCCAAGGAATGTGAGTACTTGATTTAATGTCGTTGCCTTAGATACAATAGTGTGAGAGATGTAATGATGGAATGAGCCTGCGAATACTGAGCGTCATTCAGGATGAATCCTGCCATCATTCACACTGAAAAACGTTTTGAATGATGACTGCCTACGAACGAAAGACAAATTTTATTTGATCTGGTATAATTATAATATTTTCTCCTTATAAGTGATATTTTCGCGTAGGAACCTTTTATCAAGCTCAGGGAAAATATGGCAATCCAGGTTCTCGTCGTTTACATTGGTAATTACAAACTACAATCCCTGGCTACAATATTTAATCAATCGCAATAAGGATGGCGCCATATGTTTAGAAAGGGGTAATAAGTGCAAAGGTCCGTTCTATCTATGTAGTTATAAGGTCACAAGAGTGCAAAAATGATATTGTGAAGTAAATAAAAGCAGAAAAAACATCAATACTCTCAGAGACGGAAAATGTATGTTTGTTTTGTTTCTACCCTCCATGAGCCTGGTTATACAGTCCTCTATAATTAGACTGACAGCATCGTGAATATCCTGGTCAGGTTTATCAAGGCTCCATTTCTGGCTTAATGATGGCGAGTGAGTACAATGGAGATATTAGACAAGACGATGATCTTGCCTCATAGTGTCCTCGCCTTGGACTGCTTGACAGTCTTGGTCAATCTGATATATAACTTTCTGATAAAAATGAGTGAAAAAACTCTGAACTGTCAGTTGTGATATGTATTTCCCAGAATATAAATACACATGAATCTATAATAATCTGATACAGTACTCCAGTTCGTCATGCTACACGATGTTATAATCTTTTTATTCGTGTAATGGATTATACAGTTCTGCATTCTTACTGAATGTGTTGGACCCAATAGAAATTTCTCGCTAAAATTTCAACTGTATGACCCACCTCCTGAGTCAAAAGACATCTCGCTTCCACTAACGGCAGTAATTATTCTTCCTCTCTGAGGTGGTCCTGTCGGTGGTATCACACATCCATCATAACATTTCGTCCACTTACATGTAATTGTTATTTCAATCTTCTCTCTGACAACTTCACCAAAATCACAAACTTTCATGCTATTCAGCTTGATCCTGACCTCTGGGTTTGCAATTAGTCTATCATAACCATTCAATGAGTCTACAATGACAAATTGCAAGACACTCATAGTCACTGATAATTTGGGTTGAGCAGTTTATACAGTCAGACTGATTGAAATCGGATCTATAAAATTTGTAGATATGTTTGAAATTTGAAATCGGAATTATGGTAACATCAGTCTTAATCCGGTTGTTCTGTGATCAGGGAATCATCATGGTAATAACATTGTGGCTGGAGAGTCTTAAAGACATTAATAATAGAAATTTTTTTTTGGTTGACGCTTGCTTTCTGGTGTGAGTCTGGATATATACATTCACGGTCCATGCTCTGTTAATTCTGGCTCAGATCTGGGACATAATATGGATTGATGACTCTATTCTATTAAGCTGCAGATGGTGTGGTTTAATTGTATTATTTTTTTGTGTGCAAACAACTGAGAAAGAATCCCAAGGAGTAGGTGTTTTGTGCGGAAGTTCGATATTCTAGATACTGGGAACAAAATTGTAATGACATGTATCTCATTGGATCTTTTGGTATACAATGTGGTTATTGGTAAGTGAATCTGAGAGCAATAACAATAGCGAGTACGACACCGTAAAGTACTGGACATGCTTTCCAATATGGTTTTTCAATGCCGTCGTCATGTTTAATTGTATCAAAGCTCAAACTCATCACTTTATGTTGTGGCTCAATGTAATTGTCTTCTGTATAACCAAGAATAAGAGGCTCATGTCGTCATTCCAGATAGTGAGACAGACACTGTACAGACAGGATACTCCGATCTACGAGCTCAAAAGACCCCCAAAAGTGCATAATAGAGAAGAAAAGCAACTCCGAGTAGGGATGACAATTTCATTCTGTATATTTCACTATTAGTTATAGCATCTTCAGCAGTGAACAAAGTTATAAACAGCTCCATACGTCCAATATATATAAGGCATAACGTGATCTTAGCCAACACACATTTATGAATAGGTAAGCCAGTAACGTCTGTCAGATTGGACGGATATTAAAATGCTGTCATTTTCAGAAAATTGTTAAATGTTAAGAGATAATCTGACAGCGATCTACAAATGGTGTGATTCAGGTGATACACGATCTAACTGATGAAAACAATACATGATCTGCTTATTTGGCAAGAACTAAGTAAACTGTACATAAATGAATGAACTATGGTGATATAGTGGGTATGTACCTACATTGAATATATTTACATGTCATAAAGTTTGGATAAGGACTGTCATTTTAAGATAATATATGTATAATTTTCTTGGCAATCGATGGAAATTAACCTACATATATTGTAACTCGCATGGGAATATACAATTATGAAACAATGCGCAGTTTAATTTATGAAAAGAAAACTGGTTAAACTATATGATATTATATTTAAATCCGTTGATGCTTTCAATCCTTGGTTTAAAATTGTTTTGTGCTGGCGTATGGCTAAGGGTTCTTTGGATAACACTTGAGACCAGTGAGCTGCTGTATCAATAAATTTAGTGTTTGATTCCATAAGAGACAACAAAGAGATCGGCTCATCACCAAAAGAGCCATTTGCTAGATCAAACATTTGCCGAATGTAACTAAAGTTGTCGCACTGGCTTACATGGTAATAAACACCTCGGATTTGGAAGATGTTCTTCCAGGCGAGCAATAAAACATCTGTCTGTTTTGCCTATGTACTCTGATTCACATCCTGGACATGAAAATTTATATATAATAGAGCTTCTATATGTTGTCGGGGTGGGGTCCTTGTTGTTGACAAAGAAATTTTTCTTTGTCTCCCATAAAACAATGTAACGCGCCCTTCCTAGAGTATATTTTCTGAGATTCTTGAGGCATTGTCGAAATATTCTTTCATCTTCCGGACCAATGTACGGCAGTCTTATCCATATTTTGGGCTTATTGTCATCATTCTTAGAACTGGTAGTTAACAATGATGACAATATGTCCAACATTAAACCAAGAATTGAAAGGATTTACAATTATTTAGGTAATACCATTTATAGATCAACCAGTTGTTTCATAATTGTATATTCCCATGCGAGTTACAACATTTGTAGGTTTCCGTCAATTCTGATTGACAAGAAAATTATACCTATATTATCTAAAAATGACAGTCCTTATCGAAACTTCATGACATGTAGAAATATTCAATGTAGGCACATACCCAGTATATCACCATACATTATTCATTCATTTGCAGTCTACTTAGTTCTTGCCAAATAAGCAGATTATGTATTGTTTTCATCAGTTAGATTGTGTATTGTATCATCTGAATCACACCATTTGTAGATCGCTGTCAGCTTATCTCTTAACATTTAACAATTTTGTGAAAATGACAGCATTTTAATATCCGTACAACCTGACTGTCATTACACTATGAGTCAGAGTTTGGTCTGAATCGCTCTCCATTACCAATGTTGGCTCTTACACCCTTCAGTTGGATTATATCGGCTTTTCCGTGACTTATTATCTACCTATTTAAAATCGGTAGCTCAGTTACTTACGTTGGTATTTGAAACACCATTAAAATATTAACCCCCCCCCCCCAGATAAACTGGAGATATTACAAGTCACCCATAGCCGTATGTCGGTCCGAATGAGCCGAAATCCCGATAAGCTTCTCGGTCATCCGCGCCTCGACGTTGGAAGTTATTGGTCGCTCATAATCCTGTCTGGCGAAATTTTGCTAATTCTGACATGGACATCACGGCGTTTTCTTTAGTTCTACAGCCAGGAAGATCAAATTACATCTTATCGACGTGTCCAACCGATAACGGAATTTTTGGCCTCTGGTTGGATTGACATGGCTGAAAACGGATTTCCTAGCCGACAGAAGCCGCATTCAACCGTTCTATTGTACTTTACTAATACAGATAACTGGAGGACTCGGGTCTCACTTCCACGATGCACTGCCCTTGTACAACAGTATACAAGCTAAACTGACACCCCTGTTTAAATATTCACTTGTCTCCTGCTGTATTCTGTTGAGTTTGCTTTCTCTTACTAACAGAAGATAACTGTGTATTTTATATGAGGAAAATGCCGTTAATACAGTCGCAGAAATCGAACTTCATCTTGGAACAACAAAATAATCTTCTGGGATATTTCATATATTTAATCAAAGTGGCTAGATTACTGCACCAATGCAGAGATTTGGTAAAGAAAATATGAGTAATATTTTTACAATATGTTACTAGCTAATAATATATCTTCATTAGATCGAAAAAGGCTTCCTAATAGAATGTAATATGTAGATTATATGCGGACCCTTGTTCCCTGCCGCATCTTCTCCGCAATATAATTCCCGATCGGGAAGTATTATGAGTTATTCACT